>SNQJ01S0144964.1:0-24174 GCA_010110895.2 Picea sitchensis
TAGAATCCCCATTGGAGCCAGTTGTTAGCACCATGATTTTCATAGCTAGAGTTAGAGGTTTGTCCAAAGTTTTCAAATTCATGATATGATCTTGGGAAAATCAAGGCTTTCCTAGATGAGTCATAGGTTAGGCTAAATATCATGTAAAAAGGTATAATGGTTCATCATCACCTTTCATGAGGTTAGAAAAGGAACAATCATGACACTCCATGTCATTGGTATCATAGCAAACTTCAAAAGCATACTCCTTGTGCAAGTTCATTACGCCAAGGCTTTGTTGCTTTCATTTGTCGTGCACTCCGTAGAGGATTTCATCACGCAGAAGATGTTTTCACATAGAGTATGTTGTCGCACAGAGGGTTTTGTCGCACATAGGATGTTGTCACGCAGAGGATGCTATCACGTAGAGGATTTCATCGCGCAGAAGATGTTGTCATGCAGAAGATGTTGTCGAACAGAGGATGTTGTCGCGCAGAGGATGTTGTTGTGCAGAGGATTTTTTCACACAAAGGATGTTGTCATGTAGAGGATTCTATCACATAGAGGATTTCATTGTGCAGAAGATGTTTTCGCACAAAAGATGTTTTCGCATAGAGGATGTTGTCGCGTAGAGGATGTTGTCGCGTAGAGGATTTCATCACGCAGAAGATGTTGTCGCGTAGAGGATGTTTTCGCGCAGAGGCAGAGGATGTTGTCACGCATAGGATTATGTCGCACAGAGGATGTTGTCACGTAGAGGATGTTTCTACGCACAGGCTACAGGGCACATTGTGCAAATGAATGTTTTAGTGGTCAATTTCAAGATTACTTTTTGACTAGCTGGAGAGGAATTTTAAAAATCCTCGAGAGGTTTTTTTTGAGGAAAAACCAAATAATAAAAACCTCTATCATATTTGAAAAACGTTTCATATTTTGGTAGATTCAAAGGAATCTTTGAGCCCTATTTTTCAGTTTTCATGATTTCTTGTTTGAGACATGTTTTTGCGACACGTATTTCGGCCAGCTGGAGATGAATTTCAAGAAACTGGGAGAGGTTTATCTTTAGAACGAGCTTACCTACAAAAAAAAATCTCCTATTTTACATAGTTGTTACAGTTTGAGAATCACAAGTGGAGTTTTGAAGCCTATTTTTCATAATTTCGCCTCTTGAAAAGCAGGAAATTGGTTAAAACGTGTCATTTTTTGTTTATAATTGTTTCTATTTTGGTAAAGGGTTTGGAGTTAGAAATGGTGATATGGAAAGGACCTATAGTGATATATATTGCATGGCACAAGAGTAGAGAGGGGTTGGACCCTTGGGGGATCAAGACTTGTTTATTTCTTTGAAGTTAATGCATAAGTTTCCTCTTTCTAAAATTTGAGATTCATCACAATGTTTATGCCCAGTATGTGTTCCTTGTATATCATTTCCATGATTATGTTTTTCTGCTAGCATTGTCTGAGAGTAAGTGGTAGGAATTCATCTATGTTTTATGCTCCTTTCACACTGATGATGTTTGTTATTTGTTAATGGTTACTTTTACAGAATCCATATTCATTTGATGCTCTGTTTAGTAATTAATCTTTGTGTCCTTTCTTCTAAAGTTGCACTAGAGATTCATCCATTCATTGATGCATGTAGTGTAGTGGGATTTCTTATCCTTTCCATATTTCATATCATACCATTTATTTGTTGAGCATAGCGCCTATTTTGCCTCAAATCTACAGAAAGAAACCAATCAGTTGTTGACTGTAAAAACATTGAAATACAGGCCTTGACTCCATTTCCCAATGGTACCTTTTCCTTGTTTTTCCTACCAACCATTTTAAAACTAAAACAAACCTTTTATATTGCAGAATATGACCTCTATGCCTTTATTGATGAAACCCTTGAGTTATTACCAGTCATTAGACATATGAGACATCCCTCTCTAGTTGTATAGGTCAGAATATAATCTAAAGTTGGTTGAAACAGTTACCTCGAGGTTTTCTTTGATACAGCCCAAATAAATTTCTGAGTGCTAACAGATTTTACACTTTTTGTCAACAACATTACAACGTTTTTAAGGCCATGGTTTCAAAAAGGTGGTAATTTTAACCTTGAAAAACAAAAGGTGTTATTAGTAGCACCACTTTCCAAAATGGGTGTTTATTTTGGTGTTTCTGACCCAAAAATGACCCAAAAATATGGGTTTTGGGGACTAGAGTTCTCATTTTGAGGTCAAAGTTTGCGTCAAGTTGGAAAATATGTCTCAAGTAATGAAAACATTTCAGACCCTAATACAAACTACAAGATTTGATCCATAGGAGCCATCAGATAATTATCCTTCTCATAGGCCTTATTCAAATTCCTAAAATCAGCACATAAGCGAATCTTGCTAGTTTTCTTCCTAACAAGTGAATCTTGCTAGTTTTCTTCCAAACTAACACTAAATTGGCCACACAAGCAGAATGTCAAACTCGAAAGGTAATCTTTGCATCAAAGATATTTTTCAACTCTTTTTGTACTTGGGGTTCTAAGGAAGGATGTATCTTGTGTAATTTTTGTTGGAAAGGTTTTACATCCTTTTTCATAGAATCATATGTTAGATCATTCATGTGTTGTACGTTTTCAAATCACCACACATCCATGCAAACGTGTCCTAATATTTTTGGAAAACTTTTATATATTATTGTTTCTCTTCTTCAGAACAACATGCCCCTAGATTGAGATTCTTAGCGTTTCATTCGTTCCGACATTGATCATCTCGTGTCCTAAATTTGAACTATGAGTTTTGACATTGAATAATTTCTTAAACTTATTTTGTAATTCAAATAACTTATATACAGTAACCACACCTTTTGGAATAGTATTAACTATCAATTCATCTATTCCTTCTTTATTACTTTCCAATATTTTGTCATGTACTCCATCATTTATCGTTGTATCTTTGAACATATCTTGATTGGTAAGAAATTCTATTATTTTCTCATCACTTCCAAATACTCTCCAATTAGGAATATTATCTAGGACTGAAGGTCAATAGCGCAATTCAATAGAAAACCTACTTGCTTTGAAGTCTTCTAATGGGGCTAACCTAGAGGCAGTAGTAGCTAAAGAATCAATAATTTTATTATTAGTATGAGGAATGGTAGAGATGTTAAAGGCTTAAAATTGTCTATCAACCTTAAAACTTCTCACTGGTAATTTTTTAGGTGTGGCGAACTGAACTATATCGTATTTTTTATTTGTCTTACAATGATTTCTTAAACTCCAAAACAAGTTAGATTTTTTACTTGAAAGTCTATGTCCCTTTAAGACTTTGTACAAGCACTTCATACTCAGTAGTATTATTCGTATAATCAAATACTAATTCGCAGGTCAGAAAACTATGTTTTCCCTAATGATTTATTCTTAGACATCTTACTCCTACTCCTTATTAAGAATTGGAGCCATCGAAGAACAACATCCAGAAGTCAATGAATTCTACTAGATTAGTCTTATCTACACTTTTATCTACATTATGTACATCAACTAAATTACATTGTGTTTCTTGAAAAATATTTTTTTGCAATTTGATTTCAGATTGTTGACTATTAGGAATGGATGAAGTTTCTACAATACAAATTTTGAAGTATGAATTGAGAATGTAGTTTCCCGAAGTTGTGAACTCAAAGGAAGATGATTCGTTAGTGGCCTCCAAATCTATCACAATGTGTTTCATATACTACTTACGGTCAATCTTGATTTTATTTCGCTATTCATTCCAAGGAATCTAGAGCTGTGACCAATTAGAAGTGAAATAACCTTAGAGTTTCTAAGATAGATCCATGCTAAGCAATAAACCATAAGCCTCAAGAATGTATACCACGATAATATCAATGATTTGGTGAACTTTAGGATTTGAGGCTATGTGAATTAAAGCATCTTTTAGTTCACCTTGACATTGACCTCTAACCTATATAATTGAATTGTGTGAATTGAACAATTGGTTGGGGTTGCATTTAGTTTCTACAAATAGAGTAGGGAATAACATTAGAGGATGCCCCCAAATCCACCAAACAATTGTGCACATCTTGGTTGAAAATTTCAAAAGTCAATAAGAAACATGGAGTTTGTGACTTAGACCTCTTTCCTAAAAGAGTGCCATTGATTGTTGCATTTTGCTAGTTGTTAGTTGTTGTTTTAGTAGTATTGTTTGTAATAGTTGCAAGCTATACATCATTGTATTTTAAATCGTTCAACAATAACTTCCTTTCTTGGGAAATTTTGCATACATAAAGGATTGAAATATTTGCTTTGATTTTCTTTAAATCCTCAACTACATTGTATTCTATGGAATCTTGATTACTAGTGGAAGGCTTACTAGAATTAGGTAGATTATAAAAAGTTTTGGCAATGGGAGATACGATCTAACTCTTCTTTTTGTTTGAAATGTCAGAAATTGTTGGCAATTTCTATTGGAAAGGTCCCTTACTTCTGATATTGTAGTCACTTTGAACAAGTAATTATTATTCAAATTCATCATATTTATCCAAATTAAAGCTAGGAAACATGTTCCAAAGAAGCATAGTTGTCTCACTAGGTTGTTCCTCAACTTCCTCTTTTATCTCTCCCTCTATGTGATCACTTGATTATTTCATTTGAATGCATTCATCTAGGAAGAGGTTAGCTACCAATTGTAAGTTTTAAACCTATGAAGTAAAGCAATGCATATAGATTCTTAAGCAAAACATAAATTAATCAATGGCTCATTCACATAGTACACAGAGATTTATACCAGAAACCCTCAACCGGGGAAAACATTTCTTATTTCATTATCTCGAATTTCACCATTCACCATACAATATATAAAAAAAAATTAGGTATTTCGTAGATACCAAAACCCTAATCCCTTAGTCCATGATTAATTTAGAAAACCGCTAAAAATAGCAAAAACCGCCTAAAAAAAAAATTGAACGCTGCGTGTAACCAGGGGGGGTCATACCTAGCCCCCCCTAGGAAGCGCACGGCACACACGACACAAAGAGCACTACTACGAGGGATCTTCAGACGCAGTTGTCGAATCTAACGCGCCCACACACACACATGCAAATAATATAACACATTCCCAACATTCTCCCACTTGTTGTTTTCTTTGCATCCCGGGGTCCACAGGATTATATATAGTCAACAATCTAGGGCAGCAATTCCCATTGTTACTCTACACCAAGAGAAATTTTATGTTCTCACAGACTTTGTCAATGAATCTGCAACATTCTTCGAAGTATCAACCTTTTCCAGTAACACCTTATTTTCCTCATCCATGTCTCTCACAAAGTGATACTGAACATCAATATGCTTTGTCTTCGAATGATAAGTTGGGTTCTTTACCAGGAAGATTGCAATCTAACTGTCACAATCTAATCTCACTGCTTGTTGTACCAACCCAATACCTAAACACAATCTCTGTAACCATACTGCTTCCTTGCTTGCATGAGTGGTTGCCATGTATTCAGCTTATGTAGTTGAGAGTGCCACTACAGCCTGTCTTTTTCTCATCCAATTGATTTCTCCTCCAAATAGGTTAAACACATACCCACTTGTAGATCTTCTTCGATCTAGATATCCAGCCCAGTTTGCATCAACAAAGCCATGTATGTCCTGTTGATTAAGGTTGGTTGTCATTGATGTCAACCCTTGAAGAAAGACCCGTAGCACAAAGGTTTGGGTAATGAACCCAATATTGTTTGATGTAAATATGAGTCATTATTGTTTTTTCATTGTTGATAAGAAGTAAATATGGATGAACTCCAAAGTGGTCCCCTTATAGTGAAAGCCCTCACGGGAAGACGCTTTGTGGAGTAAGAGAACCCATGCTTAATTGTAGAATAATGAGATGAAGGAAAGTGAATTTTTCAGGGAAAATATCCTATATGGATAGTGCTTGTCATGTCATTTCTGGTGGTATGTGGAACATCACATAATTCCTCACGGTTGGAGAGTTATGGCCATGAGAAGTTGGAGACCCCAGGTCTGGGTAATGGACCCAAGTTTGTTTGATGGGTAACAGTATGAGTTATGATATATTTTCAGATAATACTATTCTATATGGATATTACATGTCATGCCATTTGCGATATATTTATAATACTATTCTATATGGATATTACATGTCATGCCATTTCTCGGTGGTATGTAGAACGCTTTCTACATACACTCCCTCACGCTTAGAGTTATAATGGGTTGAGAGGACCCTATGTCATCTAGGAAGCCCCAAAAGGTCAAAGTAACAAAGTGGTTTAAGATTTTAAAAGGTAAATAATAAAGTGAAGTGATGAGTGTATTATAATTCAAAGTGAATACAAATAAATTATTTCAATAATAAAATTTAATGAATAAATTATAAGTGGACCCAACCCTAAAATAGAAAGTGGGCCAAGTGACTCAGAAGATGTTTTAAGGAGCTACTTGAGAGTATAAATAAGAGGCAAGGCTCTCATTTGAATCGCACTTGAGAACATTGAATATATATGTGTCCGAGGTAACCAAGGATATTCAAACCGGAATTCCGAGTGAAGGTGAAGAAAAGAAGGCCTAAAATGCAAGGAAGGATAAATTCTTTGATGGTGCTTTGCTGCATGTTATCATGTCATCTCACCATTTTGCTATAACTCTTTTTATAAAATGATTCGCACTGCAAAATTTCTAAGTGAAAGTGAGAAACATATCCAAGTATCTAAGGTAAAAATCAGTCGAGGGTCGTTGTATTTTTGGAGTTACACCTGCGGAAAATAGGGTTTGTGGTCGCGACCGAACTAGTCAAAATCGTGTGTTTCAGTAAAAACATCATAACATCTTCATAACAGATCCAAATTCAAAGAGACAAAAATTTTTGGTTACAGAAAATGTGCAGGTATCCTTTTGTAAATGCTTTTAGGATCAATTCATCAAACATTTCTGTAAACCTCCTCGGCAAGGTCTCTCTAGAATAACTGTACCTGCGTGCGGCGTCATTTTATGCAACTCCTTTTATGAGAGGTTCCAAGTAGTGACACTTGAGGAATTGCATAAAACGTCTGAAGAACATTGTACCGGGCCGTATCTCATACATTACAGTTCAAAGTTATGATTACTTCCAAGTTAGGGTTGTTGACTAATCCAAACTAGGCATGTGAGACTAAAGAAAAGTTTGATGAAATTCAAGGTCTCTGTTTTAAAGTTAAGGAAGGTTTGCTAAATGACTGCATAAGCACTGTGTCTATTATAGAGCTACAAATCAGATTTGATGATGAAATTGATGAGGCTTTTGGTTGTGGCAGTACATGTTGAGTACATGGTTGAGACAAGTAGTTGATGAGTTGGTACATGCATGAGGTGTATGTTGATGATGTTGGTACATATTGATAAGTCATAGTTGATGGTAGTTGGGATTACTACGCTGATTGGTACATACTTGGTACATGGTTGGATGCACTTGTTTATGGTACGTTGATTACAGATTGGTGCAATGGTTGATGCAATTTGTTTATGGTAGCTGTGTTGATTATTGTGTTGGTGCATGGTTGATGCACTTGTTTGTGGTATAGGTTGATTACGAGTTGAGGTACGTTGATGCACGTCTAGATTTATTGGTACAGATTTACAACTATATCTCACAATGATAGTGTGATAGTGGTCTACCCATTCTACTTCTACTTCAGGTGGAGACAAGGCAAGGACAAAACAAGGGAAGCACCTTCCCTCGGGTTGTAGCCGGAGGAACTAGGGGGTTGTAGCCATCTTCTGTCAGAAGCCAAAGAATTGGGAGTTGAGCTCGTGTTGTGTTCCAAAACCAGTTGGAGCCTCCTTGCAGCTTGGAAAACAAAGGAAGTTGGTGCTTCCACTGGAATGTAATTCTTCAAGACATATGTTACCCTGCTTCCCTGACTAGTTTCCATCAGAAACATCACCGGTGACTGTATGTGTGTGGATTGTTTATTTCTAACGCTTCATTATTGGATAATAATTTACATTGATATAACATTTGAAGAAAAGGATTATATCAATGTATACCGATTCACCCTCTCAAGAATCCAACATGTCCACCACTCTCTTTGTCCAATCCTAACCTTGGTAAAGCACAATCCATACCGCATGTGCACGTCCAAATGGGTACGCACTTCATTGTATACATCGACTACCAATCAGACTTGCATATGGAACATGGAACATGTCCTCTTCTTCTTCCTATGACTTGGGACACTAATCTTCCAATAACTTTACACCTACAAGAAAAGGAACCTTGGCCGGTTTACATCCCTACATATTAAACCTATGCAATATCATTTCAACATATTTCTTTGATTCAACCAAAGTTTCATGTTTGCATGATATCTTTTAATCTGCATTACTAGAATGAAGTTAGCAACACTCCGAGATCCTTTCATGTCAAATTTGAGGATAGCCAATGATTTCTCACCTCCTTTATAACATCCATATTGTTATTTTCTAACAACAACATGTCATCAACATACAACACTACATAAATGAAAGTGATCACTAACCCCGCTTGAATATACATGCATGATCATCCATGTTTTCATTAAATCCCAATCCAAGGATGTATGTGTCAACCCTTGGTACCACATCCTAGGTGATTGCTTCCTACCATATAGTGACTTATTTACCTTGGCTGCACCAACTCTTCTTTTCCCCTTCACTACAAAGATCTCTTTGGCTGCTTCATGTAGATTTCTTCTTCCAAATCCCCATGTAGGCATGTTGTCTCACATCCATCTATTCCACTTCAATATCAAAAGAACAACAATAGATAAAAGAAAAATAAAGTTAACTAGGAATAAGAGAAAAATCTTGCCACAAAGTCAATTCCCTCAACTTTGGAATAACCTTTGCTACTAACCAAGATTTGTATTTCTCCACTTTTCTCTCTGCAAGATTAAATTTCTTAAACAACCATTTGCTAACAAAAGATTTTTTTCCTAAATTCGGTAACTCAATCCAGGTATCCATGCCCTTATTCTTATCTGCAGCATCCATTTCTTCAACCATGGCTCTTCCATAGTTTACTATCCTCCTCAATTCAATGCCTCACAGCTTTAGATCATCAGCACAGATAAAGCAAAATTGGAATAGAAATCGTGTGGACTATACCTTCTGGTTGCCTTTTATCTCTCTCATTGATCTCCCTCACTGGGTATGAGGTTCTTCTTCTTCTTCTACTCGCTTCATCTTCTCGATAATCTGTGATTTTTCATCCTCCAACTCTAGCTCTATTTTCTCAGTTCTGCCTTTGCCTTTGGTAGGAATTCTTGTTTGGGAACATTTTTCACCTCTCTAAAAACAATATCCCTATTGTAAACGATCTTCTTAGTTTATGGGTTCCAAAGCTATAAACCCCACACCGTCTTTATAATCAATAAAGATACGCTTTTCATCATTTTATCTAGATTACTCCTATTTTCCTTTGGAAATTACAAAAATATAAGAATCACAACCAGACACTCTAAGGTGTTGAAGAGAAGGTTTATTTTTCGGGCTCATACCATGTGGATTTTTATCATCCAATGTTGATGAAGGTGATCGATCGACCAGGTAACATACAAAATCTAACGCTTTGCCCATAATTCTTGTCCTAACTCTACACATCAAGCATGCTCCTTGATTTTTCCATCACAGCCATCCTTTTTCAACTCCATTCTATTGAGGAGTGTATGGAGTAGTCTTTTGCCTTGCTATACCACACTTCTATAGAATTCTTTCAATTCATTCAAGCAGTAATTCTCCACCATTATCTCAAGTTATCAATACCTTTTATTTCTTTTTATGTCCTGATTTTCTACCGTGGCCTTAAACTCTTTAAATTTATAAAATACCTCATATTTCTTTTCAAGAAAAATAAATCCATGTGTTCCTTGAGTAAAATCTATCTATGAATGAAACATAATACAATGTGACTTCCTCACTTAGTGATGGGAACATACGTCCAAACATCACTGCAGGTCAACTCTTAAGATCCCCTTTGCTCTCAGAAGCAATCGCATGAGAAACTTAACCAATTTTGTTTACCATATATGCAAATGTTCACAAAAATATAGTGTATAAGCAACCAACCATACTTTTACCATGTAGTGTTTGAAGGTTCTTTTCTCCAATATGCCCCCAGCCTTTGATGCCACAACACAAATTTTTCTCCAGAGACTGTAGGAAATCTTTCTTTTTCAACTCCAATACCAGGAACAATGAAACTATTACACCCATTAGTATAAGTGATTCCCAACAACTTGTACAAAGTTCCACACCAAACTCCCCCATCAACACCATTGCCCCTCATACAATCTTGCAAGTGTTCTTTCCAAATACAAGATTCACTCATGCGTCATCCAACTTGCTTACATATATTAGGCTCCTCGCTAGTTTTGGAATGTGAAGAACCCTAGGAAAGTTCTCTAACTTTTCATATTTTTAGTAAACAACTTAACCCCTTCCACATCCCATGATTTTGGTTGTCGAAGCTCGCCCCTCTAGGAATGTCACCACGATCGTATTTTTTTCATATTCAGAGAACTACTCCTTGTGAGGAGTCATATGGTATGACACACACCTGATTCGATCAACCAAAAATATTGATACGACTGTGTACTATTCAACGCCAGTTACACATCACCTCTCTTATCTATGGTCATATTTCTCTCAGTCGAATACTTCTCATCAAATCTCGTACTAACTTATATTTCCTTTGAATTGTAGTCTCTCTTGTAATTCCCAACTTTACCACACTTCCAACATTTGCTCAAAGATTTTCCTAGAGACTTAGATTCACCAGATTTAGATCTCCTCAAGGCTTACTGTAATTCTTGTCTTGCATGACCTTCTACAAATAAAGCATATGCTATGACCATCCATGTTTTTTTGCCTCATCTTCTTCGTGATAATAAGGATGCAACTACATCCTCATACTTCAATGTAGATTGTGGTACTACCTATTGCTACAAACCAGATTATCCTAGAGTCCGGCAAAGAACATAACAAAGTAATACACTTATCTCTTCTCAGAATCATAATATTAACAGAGACAAGTTGACTTACCAGAGTAATAAAGGCATTTAGATGTTCTCACACTGCACTTCCATCTTCCATCCTAAGATGATACAGCTTCTTTCAAAGAAACAAATTGTTTACCAGGGACTTTGATTGATACAAATTCCCCAACTTATCCCATAGTTCCTTGGTTGTAGATTATCCTAAGACATTCAACAACACGGAATCTGCCAGGCAGAGTCGAATAGTACTCCTTGCTCTTCTGTCCAACTTCTCCCAATCTTCCTTCGACATACCAGTAGGTGGTGTACTAGTAGGTTGTGTACCAATAGCCTATGTGCTAGTAGACAGTGTACCAGTAGGCTGTGTACCAGGATCCACAACAATCCATTGTTCTTTGTCTACAAGAAGGTCCTCCATCTTGAGCTTCCATAGCTCAAAGTTTTTACCATTTAACTTCTCTATCTCGATTCTAGAAGAGCTCACCATTCCTCTTTCTACACTCAAATCACCATTGCAAAAGCTCCCACTAAACCCAGGTTTATCACAGACCCAAGATAAAATTGATCTTTCAAGACCGAGCCAAACCCTCAACAACAAAGGCGTCCCTATGAAGCCGAAAACGAGCTCTGATACCACATGTAAGTTTTAAACTTGTGAAGTAAAGCAATGCATATAGATTCTTAAGCAAAACAAAAATTAATCAATGGCTCATTCACATAGTACACAGAGATTTATACCGGAAACCCTCAACCGGGGAAAACCTTTCTTATTTCATTATCTCGAATTTCACCATTCACCATACAATATATACAATGTTTTTAGGTATTCCGTAGATACCAAAACCCTAATCCCTTAATCCAAGATTAATTTAGAAATCCGCTAAAAATAGCAAAATCCGCTAAAAATAGTGAAAACCGCCCCAAAAAAAAAATTGGGGCATTGCCCCGGGCTACCGTCCAGTGTCGAACACTGAGCGTAACCAAGGGGGGCCATACCTAGCCCCCCCAGGAAGTGCCCAGTGCACACGACACAAAGAGAACTACTACGAGGGATCGTCAGATGCAGTTGTCGAATCTGACGTGCCCAGACACACACATGCAAAGAATATAACACATTCTCAATACCAATTTCATAGCATTTATCCATTATATGTCTTTTTATAAATTATTATCTTAATGATAATTATGGAATTTTTCCATAGCTACACCCTCTAGGTCAATATTCAAATTTGTAGGTGGGGTTTCAATGGGCTTCAGTGGTATGGGACTTCTAAAGAATGGTCTATATGGGCATTGCATTGACATACCTTCTCAAGAATTCCTCTTGATATCTATGATCTCATTTGTTAAATGTTTAATCATTCATTGCAAGTTATCCATATCCATAGAATATTTTTCTATGCCTTTCGTGGTATCTTTTGGATGTGGTTAAGACAAGATTGCATTTTTCTTAGGTTGTACAATATCTTTCCTAGTAAATGCTATGTGACTTTTCTTACATCCTATCATTTCAAATTCTACCTTCTTGGCCTCCTCAAGTTTAGAGCTAAGGTATTCTTTCCTAATAGTTTGATGAACATGGAAATGGGGGATGGAAAGGCATTTGCATAAACTAGTATCTGAAGTTCTTGAGGAAGTTCAATGTCTAACTTAAATTTATTGATGATTTTTCTAAATATTTGATTGAATTCCTTGACTTTTTCTTTAGGACCCATAACCAGTGAAAATATTTCACCCATTAGGGATCCTGTAGTAGTTTCTTCCTTGAATTTTTCCAAGAAGGATTTTTGAAAATCACCCCAACTTGTTATTGATCCAACTAGTAGATTAAAATACCTTGTGGAGGATTTGTTTTCAAAAGTATAATGGATTAACCGACATACTACATCCTCATGCTATACATTCATCAATCTAATTGCCAGGATAAATAATTTGATGTGATCTTATGGATGACTACATAGATTAGGATCAAATTTAGACAAAAGGTTCTTAGGATGTTTAGGTAGATTATGCATTTTCCCAGGAAATTCCAAGGAATCTTGTGCTAACCAAGGTTGGATATGGTTTTGATTGTTAACCATGTCTTAGAACACAGAACTAGTATCTGAAACTTTCTAGTCTAAATCTAATTCCGAATGAATTTTAGAATTTTCAATTACTATAGGGGATGTGGTAAGATTTTATGTTTGAGAATTTAGGTTTAAAGGATGAGGCATTTCTTGTAATGCTAATTAAACTAAATCCTCCACGTTATGGATTAGAGTTTTTTCTCTAGTCTAAGTAATTGCTTGAGTAGTACTCATTATTCGAGGAAGTAATGGAGCAATGAGAAAGACACCAATTTGTCTGGTGTACACTCGAGTTATCCATCTGAATGTGTAAACTTACTCATTTTATACTATGTATGTAATTTCGGTATCAATATTTGGTTCAATTTTTTCCAAATATTAAAGGTTAGAATGTTCCAGAGATATCATAGGAATTGGAATCTCACTATATAAATGTGGGTTTTTTATAAATGACCCAGTCTTGGGAACTGAATCATCATACAAGTTGTCCCTCATTCTACCACCAATTATATTGGCATGGGAAAATACCCAAATGTCAACAGTAGGGGATAATACCAATGAAGAGGCCCAATTAGGCTCTCCCCTATTTGTATGGAAGAACCCTCTAGATTAATGGCTTGACAACCTTTCAATGAACTTTAAATGTGTTGTGATATTTATTTTTCATATTTTTGATGATTTATAAACAAGATAGAAAATGTATTATTTAATGAGTATTTAAATACATAAGAAATTGTTTCAATAGTTAGCTCTCAAAAACAACAAAAAAAATTATCACCAATTAATCTTTTAATTTTGAAAAGTAGTTCCATAGTAATTTCCAAATTGCATAATAATATCTTCCAAAAAGAAAATCAATCTTAACACAAAACAAATTATTGAAAAATGGTTGAAGAAAATAAATGAAAGACTTGTAATAATGTTTCAAGATAACTAGAAATATAATATGAAATGCATTATAAAACATCCATGCAGATATTTGAATTGTAGATTTAGTCCACGTCATTTATTTTTCATAAACATAATTTTTTAGTCAAAACATTTGACCCAATTATTTATTTCTTCATTCATCAAAGTGTCACAAGTATTTCTCTTAAAATTATATTTTCAAATCCATACCATCAAAAAGCCCTTCTAGCTTCCTAAATTCTACTATATATAGAATTTCAATAGTTGGTTGTGATAACCAATTTTAACTTAACCCTCAAGTGAACTAAGGGTTGCTACTCTATCTATATCTTTCTCATACTTTTCCCATTGTTCAAAAATTAGTTTACATAAATTATCTCATGGGAAAGTATGGTGTCTTTGGGAATCCTTCAAAATTAACAATTCCATGTTAAAAATTTTAATGTATTTATCTATTTTAGGGAATGCACATTTTAATTGTGTGGATTTTCTCACTTCCTCCATAATAAACTTCAAAAGATGTCCTTTTCCAATGGCGACACACTTCATACTTCAATTTCATGATGTTGTATTATGTACTCAAATTCTTGCAATACTTGGTCCATTGGATAGTATATTTCTAGAGGACCAAGTGAAGGGAGTTGTCATTGAGTGATAGTGTCTTATGTTGACTCAAAATCTTGTCATCTATTATTTAAAGCTTGCAAATAATTGTAAGACTTATCTATATATTTATGATATAATATTAGTAGGTGGGGTCCCTTATTAGAAGAAAGCATATGAATGGTTATTTTCAAGCATTCTCCTCCAGCACATTTGCATATCAGTGGTATTATGATGAAGCTTCAAAGTTACGGTGTGTGTGATTCTTGGCATGATTAGATGATGAAATTGGTTTGTTGCAATTCACTTTGGTGCATGTTAGTGATGATAACTTATTTTTATTCATCAACATTTTGGTGATATGGTACTTGGGAAATATGAAAAACATATGTTTTCCCTATTCCTATGATTACATATGCAATACAAGTTAAAATCATTTCCAGTGCTCATGAATTCAAGACATATAAACTTTACAGTTTATATTACCTATATGAATTTGACATACAAATGATGGAGACAAGATATGAAGGGTAAAAGCATTGTTTCATAAACCATATACATATGGAAAGTTTTCATACATACACAAAAATCTTGTTACATAGTCATAGTATGCACAAAGGCTAGATTCACTTTACAAGCTCACATTGGTTTCATGTTGCAACGATGGTGATGAGCAAAAGGTAATGTTAAAAGGTAATGTTAAAGAGGAAATGTTTTGACATTATCATTAGTATAAAAGCCATAGGTAAAATGTTTGAAACATTTGGTTTAATATACAATATGGAGAAGTGGTGCATAACATAAGTTGTATAACATATGTTTTGAATGGTATAAACCTTGGTTTTTTACATAACAATGATATGTGGTTTAGAATTACATTGAACATATGCAAACCAAATAAGCCTAGCCTATTTGCATGATCATATTTGTTGATTGGATAAGTTATGATGGTGAAGTGGCAAGGTTGATGTGAATTAACATAAGGCATTTGAGTGATATTACACATGGTTATGTAGATTGACATGGATATGGTATCGATCTTGTTATGAGGTTTGTGTGATATGATGGTTATGGTTTCATTGTTCCATTGGTTGGCATGCACATATGAGCTATGGTTTGGAGACCGACGTGATGGGTTGGTCATGCATTCAATTCACTAGTACCTGAGAAATTTATCTCATACCCTCTCAATTTATCAGTACGTCAGAAATTTATCTCATACCCTCTCAATTTACCACCTCATTTTGCTTAAGGTTTTGGTCATTTTGGTTTTGTTGAGATTGTGGAGAAAGAGAGCTCAAGTTAGCTTGGAAACCTGCTCCTAGAAGTTGCAGTAACCATCTCAACCCCAACCCTGGTATAAAAAAGGATGCAAGGCAAGGCATGTACTCACCATTTTTTTGAACATCTTATGCATATGTTTTGTGCAGCAATAATTTAGTAATGGTTTTTCGCTGGTATTAAGTGTGTGGATTTTCTCCCTATTTTTCGCTCTTATTTGAAATTTTGTTCGAGATTTCTATTTGTAAAAGAGAAAGGAATAATTTACTCTCTTCTCGAATGTCATCATACATCATTTCACTTTCTCTTCCTCTATAATTTTATTAGTTTTTGGCACTTGAAATGGACTAAACCCATTTGATATAAAATGTAAGTTGCGACCTGGGTTACAATTCATGTAACAATTTCTCTCTTGTCTGATATTCTAGCTAAGAAAAGTGTGGTTTCAATCTTGTTGGTCATATTATATGTGGGTCTTGCATTGTTTGAAGTTCTAAGTTAACGTTTTACCAATATGTGCACCCAGACTCAGTTTATTTTATGGATAAGTTTACAGTCGTGCGAGAGTTTGCAACCAACACAAAAATCTTTATTTTTTTTTTTAGTCATAATCGGGTTTTCAACCCATGACCCAATGGATTTTTGAATGGATATAGTAAATATGTACAAAATGTTTGCTTTGGTTATGTGACCAACATAGATTCTTGATTGATTTTGGTTATTTGGGTTTCAAACCTGTACCCACATTATGGATACAAGTTGTATACTCTTTCATTTCTTATTCGACCAGCATTATTATCAACTCTATGCTAAGTCAAGTTTTGAACTCTTGACCATATTAAAATAGTAATTGTTTTGGATTGAGTTCAAGGGTTTCTACAAACTGTTTATTCTCTCATTATTTACAAAACCAAGGAGTGATTTTAGTCATTAAGCATGAAGACTCAGATCGAATCTTGGTTGGTAAAATTTGTTCTTAAATGGATTAATTATTGGTTGAAGTTTGAACCATGGTTATATAAGAACCGAATACAAAGTTGATTATGGTTTAATGGAACCAATTAAACCAACCATATTCCTTCTTGTTTCGGAATCTCTAAGCTCGTTGTTTTGACAAAATTTTGGTTTGAATTGTATAGTGATATATGTAGTATGTAGTTTCGTCATTGTTCTTGTGAAAGAATATTTGTCATATCTTCCAGATGGCTACAGTTTATCTTTTATTTCCATTCAAGATCAAATTTATTTAAAATCTACAAGAGATTTTGAAAACAAATTTGGTCCATCTGTTATATGGTTTCATCTTACTTGAAAGTTGTGGGAATTTGACAATCTACATGATGATTTGTTTTGAATCTTTCAACTCCAATTTATACCTTGTTCGTTATTGGAGATCAATTTTAATAATTTTAATTTGACCATAAATATCGAGTTCCATTTATGTTGCATGCCTTTGAAAACCATATCAAATGGTCATAATGAAAAAAACTTGGTTTTCATTGAAACATTTGGGTTGAAAGTATTGTTGATTGGGCATTCAAGGAATATGATACAAGACTGAAGTTTTTAAGATGTATAAGTGGAAAAAGTATGATAAATGGATTTAAAGTTATTTGTTTTTCTTTTATATTAACAGGACCTAATTCCCACATAATATATCATTTTCCATAAATTATTCTTGAAAATTCCTGAAACATATTTCATTTGATTTCATGAATTTTATATCCATGTTTATGTAAATAGAAAAATTTCGAGGAAGAGATCTACTGGCAGATCGCTTTATATGGTATTGTTATATGAACAATTTGTTTTGATTTGAAGAAATCAATGGATATTTTTGGCATACATAAAGATTGTGGAAAATGGATTATAAGTGTTCTATTATGAACCTTGCTCAAATTGGAAAAAGAACGACTTACAAATAGAATTAATTGATTGAAATGGCTTATGAACATGTATTTTATCAGGCATTCATGTCATCTATAACATTTTTCATAAATTACAAATCCCTTTTCATTACTCCTTTATCATTTATAATTCTGTTCCCGTCATTTCTCGTGATCAAAGAGATTAGTGATAGTTTGTTAAAGAATACGTAGTTTGAATATTTAGAACAACAAGCAGAAAAATGGATGTTTGTGATTTTCTTCCTTGTTTTCCTTATTCCCTTTCATATTCTCTTGGCATGCTTGATTGCATGGTTAGTTCAGAGCCATTGTTAAATTATTTCAACGAAAAATAGTATCTTATCTTATGTTTAATCTATTGTAACTTGTATATATACACTAATTGGACCATTGATACATTATAGATAATATTTTTCAATCATGGAAGCAATCATTCTAGTAATAGGGGAAATCGAGGAAGCAGAGGTAGAATTCCTAATGGGTTTGGGAAAAGGGGAAGAAATAAGAGAATGAAGTTTTAATCCACTTTCATGCTAATTTAGAGGAATTCAATTAACTAGTTCAAACCGGCTATTTGAATCTTATTGGCCACCCTGCTTTCTAGCCACCGCAAGCACCTATTATTCCTCCTCTGCAGCCACACCCAAGCATAGTTGACTTTCCTGAACCACTTCATATGCCACTGGCCAATGATGGCTGGGAAGATGTACCTACAAATACGCCCTCTGGTATAGTCACAGTTCTATTGTCTCCTTGCCACCTTTGCCTCCTTTACAACCTATGCTTCCTATCGCTTATGTAGCTTCTCATGCACATTTTTTCCAGGTTCCTAGAAACTATAAAGAAATGGCCCTTGAACCTTAGCCAGATAAAGGAAAAGGCCTTGCAAGTTATGTAAGATCTGATTCATCTGAGACCTCCTCTTATACAGTCAAGACTCTCCCCTGACAAACTTGAAGATGTTGAAAGAAAAATTACATTTGATGACATGCACCCTAAAATATTAAGAGTGGAAGAAAATAAATATGTTGATCTAGATTTACTTAAGCACGAGGATGCACTTTCAGAAGGAAGAAGAAAAAAAGAGTCTACTTCAAACAAAAAATATTATTTCTGATTTATTTGTATTATGTGATGACACTTTCACTTTGACATTTGAGGCATAATTGTTTTGGACAACAAACATTATATTATATTTTGAAAATCTTTTATATCATGTCATAATGATGTTTTTGGATATACAAGTGTTTTGATGATGTGGCATGATTACATTGGTTGCTTTTTTATATTTTTTTTTATGATGATATGTGCATGATATTTCAATAAAATATGGAGAAACAAGGGAGATGTTGAAAATAAAACAAATAAAGACATATAGGGGCCCAACCTAGTAATTATTATTTATTATTATTGACCCTTATCATAAATAAAGTCGCCTTATCTTAACTAATGTTATTTAATTTCATAACAAAAGGTAGTTGAATCACTTGAACTACTTTTTTAAGAATAAAAGGAAGAGAGCAAGGAAAAGAGGGCATGAGAAAATAGAGAGAGATACTTTTGATAAGGTTTTTTCTTGTCTCAAAGTTAGAATACTTATTCATTCATTCATTCATTCATTTCTAAGTTTCTTCATAGCTAAGTTATCTTGTTGATAGCAAGGTTAATCTAAAGGTGGAAAAAGAGAGGATTGGGAAGCATAGACTTTTGACATGCTCCAAAGGTCATCCATTCATCTTTATAGTCTGTTTAGTCTTAATTAGAAGTTTTAAATTCAATTTCAATGTTGATTAATGTTATTTTGTAGAGTCAAGACTATGATGCACGTGTAGCTTGGATTGATCCAGTTTATTTTCAGTCTTAGTCTTTTTCTTTGAGACACCAGTTGTCTATGTATGAGTTAAAATTACATCTCAGACTTCTAAGTATAATTTTGGTCCAAACCCCTGTAGGGGTTTGTAAAAAGAAACTTGGTTTTAACTCCGAAAATATATCAATAAAATCTTTTTTCTGATTTTTTCTCATTCTTGGGACTTGTTCTGTACTGAATTTTCATATTTATGTTATCTTGTATTTATTATTCAATTGTTATAAATTTCATTTGCAAACACTTTTTTTTATTTTTTTAACTCTATTTTACATCAAAGCATACAAATTTCATAATAGCATCAAACCCAAGAAATTATTTCTTGAGGGATGATTGATTTTTTTTTGGATAGGCTATAAGCCCAGGGTGATAATCTCACCTATCTCTCCTAGCCTAGTGAGATTCAAAAATGTTTGAGTGAGTATATAGACATTCCTCGCCTCAACATATTCTATAAATTATTATATGTGTATACCAGCCATCCACTCTTCTTCCACCTATTTTTGAGATTTGTGCACCATCTTGTTCCAACAATATATGTCATGTTCAATTTCATACAACTCGGTCCTGCTTAGCAACATTATAGTATGATCTTCCATGACCTCTTTTCTTTTGAATATGCTTAATAAATTTCATTTGATCCTGGGTTTTATCTTGTTTTTCTTTCCAAATCAAATTTTCCTTATACAAAATTGAGAGTTGTAAACTCAATATTACAATTGAAATGCCTTGGTATAGAAATTTGTTTTAATTTGTACATTAACTAGGAGCTCTTCTAAGACATGATCTACAAAAATTGAAACTAAACCTTGTGTATACTTGCAATACTTTACTTGATTTCTAGTAAATCAAATTTTTTTTCTAAATTATGCACATCAGTTGCTTCTGACTTCTCCTTATCAAGGGTACCATGAGTGATGGTTAACCTTGTAGACTTAAAAAACGAATTTCAAAGTTCAAAGGTAATGTTTAGAAGAAGAAAAATCAATATTGTCTCTATGTTGAAAATGTTAGGACCTACTCAATGGAGAAGAGGATACTACCATCACTATATTTAGATGGAAAGTTTCAAGTTGTCATTATTTAAGAATAGGAACTACTACAATTAACATTAAGAACAAAGCATCATCATTGATTAAGGGTAATAACACCATCATTACTGTGTTTTTAGGCAACACTGGTTATGGTCATTTACAATTTTATTTTGGTTAAGTTGTCACACTATGAGGGGAACTTCTATGTCATGAAAATAATCCATAACTTTTCGTCTAGCCTCATCGACATCGAATCTAGGAAACACCATTACTATCTTGAAAGTAATAAGGCGCCATTTTGAAAACAAGGAGGGTGTCTCATTAGTGAACAAATATTTTTGTGTATTTAACAATTATGCATACTCTATTTTCTTATTAATATGTGAAAAGATCTATTTTTCGAAGGTATTATCTACCCTACACCTCAAACCATCGCAATATTTTCACCAACATGAAACTTACTTAGACACATATACTATACCAAATTTATTATTGAAAGGACATCATACCTTGGGTAAAGAGGTGGAATAGTATACTTCAAGGGTATATTTCTGAATTTCAGACCTTACGGCGGTATACAAATTCTATTTCAAGGTCAAAATAGAACAAATTTAGTGTGTGTGGGGTATAATATAGTTTTAAGCCTAGTATAATGACTGGAAGTATAAATTTTATGTAGTTCCTCACCACAACACCTAGCTACACAAACTTTTTATACAAATGTCATCTAATGTTAAGTAGGAGAGAGGGAATATGGGATCAAAACAAGAGTAAAAAACTTTTCACAATTTCTTTGTCTGCCTCAACAACTATATTAAGAATGAAACCTAGAAAATACCAACCCATAGGATGGTAAGGAAATCACAGATAAGACATCATGTGTGAACTTGGAGCTCTTTGTGATATCAAGAATATCATACCTCGAGTCAAAATACAAATTAATCAGACCATGTTTTTCAATTTGCAAGTAATCTAAAGGAATGAAGGACCAATGCATAAAGGAATGGAAATCAAGGATACAACATCTAGTGTGAACTTGGAGGTCATTGAGATATCAATATTATCATACCTCAATCCAAAATGCAAATTTGTTGGACCATATTTTTCGATTTCCAAGTAACTTGAAGGAATGAAGAACCAATGCATAAAGGAATGGCATCACAATTGATGAATATTTGATTGTCAAGAGAGGGATCAATTCAAAGTGGAATTAAATATGAGTTTATAGCACTATATGGAGAGTTATTTGGCCAAAATAAACTATTTGCACATAAGGAACTACCAATCATAATTTTGGAGCCAAAATATCAGGGTCTAAGCAAGAGTATATCGAAGTATATTTTTGGTAGGAAGCATCATCCAATTCAAGTATTTATACTAGACTAGTCATGAGATTATTAGAAACTTAGAGGAAGAAGGAAGCAATGAACTTGGCCAATTTTTAACGAATCCATATGCCAGAATTTGAAGAATTGGAATGAACCTAAAATACTAATTTAAGCATTTGAACCATATCTAGTTGATCATTTATCATTATGTGTAAATTAATGATACAAACAATCATTCATCATATTAAGTTATGAAGCATAAGTATAGAGAGTGTATTTTGGATAGAGATACTAATGAGGAGGAAAGCCACAAGGCCATTTCACCTTAGGTGGGTAAGTTGATGACGAAGTGGAAGATTGAGTCAGAGTAGAACTTGAAAGTGAATTATGTTCATACTAACTAAAATTAGATTGACAGGGGTCTAGGCCCTTGAAATTACGGTTTGACACACATAAGTTCTATGTGGGATAAAAGAAAGTTAGCAGGTGGGACTCTTCTATGGATCAATTCATCCTCTAATTTGTTGGGTATTATATTATCTACCCTTAGGTGAAGGCTCTAAATGGGATCTAGTTTTCTACCAATAATAATTACACTCCATTAGACAACATCTTGTTTAGGCATTCTTTCAAACAATTGGCATGCATTCTATAAAACATCTTGTTTAGGCATTCTTTCAAACAATTGGCATGCATTCTATAAAACATCTTGTTTAGGCATTCCATAAATAAATACAAAAAAGATGTTAAAATTTGGGTTAAATGGGGTTTTCCCCTACCTGTTTTGGTGTCATGTCTCCTTCTACAGGTAATTGTGTGAGATTAGTTGCGGCATGATATGTTGGTAGGTGGGAAAAACTCCTCTATTGGGTCATCTATATCCATGTTCCCTTCAATATTTTCAACATTAGAAGCCAAAGGAAAAAAATATTTGTAACTATTCCAATAGAAAATAACAAAAGCCATGATAGGATATTTAGACACCTAGGAATTAGTTAAGATCAACTTGATATAATGTATCCTTAGGTAAAAGAGTGTTTCTTTAGTATGCATTTGTAGTTATGTAATCTGATCATCACAATATGTTCTAGAAATATAGTGATCTGGCAAATCATAGTATCCTTGATCTTAATGGTTATATTAATCCATGGATTAACACTCGATTGGTCCATGATCTCTATTTAAAGAGCATGGAAGGTCATTTGTTGATGATCAATTGTGAGAAAATCTCATGTAAAAAAAATTATTTTGCATTAATATGTTGTCTCAAGTGGTCGCATTGCTTAGGGTCGTAGACTGTTTCCCTCTTTGAGGGTTTTATCCACGTCAAAACACGAGTGTTATGATATTTTATTTGGTTGTGTGAGTCGTTCTATGTGGTAATACCCTATTTTATCAAACATGGTATTGTTGACGGGCGTAATTGACACACCGTCAAATGGAAGGTCAAATCCGGACCGGGGTTGTCTAAATAACCCAAGCCGTTTGGAATGAAATGACCCGACGGGTTTAATGGTTATGTTGGCCAACTAAAGTCTTAAAAATAATAAAAGAAATGAAACTAATCTATAAAGCTACGATACTACGAATATAAGTTTAATAATTTACAAGTGTCGAAATAGAAACATGAATATGTGCATATGATTATAAACAGTTTATGTACATCGTACAAGATTTACTTGACATATTGCAAAACGAATGTTTTTGAAAGTGTTCATAGAAGAGATACAGAAAGCACATACATTTTTCTGTTTTCTGTTGAATATTTAAAAGTCTAAAACTAATGAAAGCTAAAAATATATAATTGAAATAAGAATAGAGAAACAGTCAAATCTAATTCAGGTTGTTCCTATTTCATTAATAAATAACTTAACTAAATAACAAGTAAACTAACCTGTGACTAATCGACTAAACTGAATTTATCTCCCTGTGCAATTCAAGCTCCTAATTGTCCTGCGTATGAGGGAAACCTATAACAAAACGGAGCTAATACTCCCATAACAAACTCAAATATGCCTTGGAGCAAGAATATAACAATAGAATGATAAATATACAGATATGGTGATCTTATAATAATGAACACTTATAAACAGAGGAAACTCAATACAAAGCATTCATGTAATCCATCATTCAATATCTAGCATAAATCAACAATAATTAAATGGAAGATTGATCATAGATGTAATAGGGAACAAC
>SNQJ01S0144966.1:0-24174 GCA_010110895.2 Picea sitchensis
AGAGCAATCATTTGAACTATTGGACCAATTAGCCTGTAAGAAAGAAGAATGGATTGGTTGTATCTACGAGATGCTAGAGGATCAAAGAGTAAATGGTCCTACTGGATTCCCTTCATATGATTTATATCTAAATTATAACATTGGTGAACCAATGCCACTAATGGGTGCTTGTTAAGTATACCTTATAAGGAGTTCTAATATGAGGACACAATTCTTCATGTGAGTTATGCATAACATGGCATGGTAGGAGTTGTGACTCCAAAAATAACTTAGTATTTTGTACACAAGCATATTCATGTGAACATTGTTTCCATTTAGTTATCTCAAGGTCGAATATGAGTTGTGAAATTTTCTTGTGAAACTTGAATGTTAGGTGCAAGTTGTTGGGTATGTGTTATATTCTTTGCAAAATTGATCCCATGTATTATACACTGATATGGGAGAAAAGGGGGTGGTAAGCACCCCTTAGTTAGAATTTTTGCAAGGGTTCAAGGGAGGGGGAAGGAGCCCCTAAGATTTTTTTTTTATATTTTTGACAATATTTTGCGTCTGTTTTTGTCAGTTTTTTGTCACATGGTTTTTTGTTGATGGTTTTCTAATTTTAGTTAAGAAACTAGGGTTGTTGACTAATCTGAATCAATGGATTAGGGGTTTGGATGCCACGAGATCCTATATGTATATTTTATTGTAAACAATGAATATAATGAATTGAATATTAGAGGTGTAGCTCTAAACAGGTTGTTGGTTTTCCCAATTTCGGTTTCCAGGGTAAAAATCTTTGTGTAATGTGTGTGTGTGTGTGTCATTGTATCTTTGTTGTTTGATTAAGAATATGTTTATGGTAATTAATTATACAAGGTTAAAATATACATTTTGTATAAGAGAAATTATTGGATTTAGGGGGGACCCATTTTATGGTCAGGGGTTTGGCATGGGTATGTGATAATCCTTGTTACAGTGGGATATCTATGGTATTGATTCTTCAGGTGAAAAGAAATGGCGGGCAATTCGAAAATAGAGATCGAGAAATTTAATGAGAAATTTTTTGAGTTGTGGAAGCTGAATATGGAAGCTTTGTTGGTAGAAAAAGATAAGTGGATCGCAGTGGATCCAGGTACTGCACCTACAAAAATGTTAGCAGAAGACTAGAAAAAGTTGGATCAGAAGGCAAAGAGAAAAATCCAGTTGTGTCTCCCAGATTTAGTATTACTGAATGTGTTAGGGGAAGCTACAACCAATGCATTATGGGATAAGTTGGGGACTTTGTATCAATCTAATTCCCTGGTAAATAAATTATTCTTGTTGAATAAGTTGTATAACGTGAGGATGAAAGATGGAGACTTGGTGACAGAGCATCTGAACACCTTCAATACATTGGTAAGTTAGTTATTATTTGTTGATATTAATATTTTTTATGAAGAAAAATGCATCACTTTATTGTGCTCTTTACTAGACTCATGGGATAGTTTGGTTGTAGCCATAGGTAGTAATAAAACTACTTTAAGTTTCAATGATATGATCTCATCTGTGTTGTTGGAGGAGATGAGGCGGAAGAACATGGAAGGACAAAGTGCAAATGCATTATTTTCAAGAGAATGCTCCTAGAAAAGAAATAGAACTAAGTCCTCAAGTGGGAGATCTAAATATAAAGGAAGATATAAATCTTTTGGAAAGTTTGTAAATGTATGACGGAGATGTGGAAAAGAAGGGCGCTACAATAAGAAATGTAGATCCAAAAGTGTTGAGAGAAGAAAGGGATCTGAAGATGCTCCTTCTACAAAAGAAAAAAACATCCTAAGAAGAAGTATGGGATGTGTACTTGGCTTCTTCAATATTACATGCATATCATGAAGCATGGTTGGTTGACTCATATGCATCATTTCATATGAATCCTCATAGGGACTGGTTTTGTGAGTATGAAAGGTACGATGGAGGTGAATTTTTCGTAGGTGATGACTCGACAAAAAAATCATAGGACAAGAAAAAATAAAGTTGAAGATGATGGATGGAAGGATTAGAACACTCCATGGTGTTCTACACATCCTAGGACTGACTAGAAATTTGATTCTTGTAAGCAAAATGGATGGTGCAGGGGTAAAATTAATGTTTGAAAAAGAAACTCATAGGATGGTTTAAGGAGAAATGGTGTTGTTGAAGGGAGCTTGGATTTGAACTCCCATTGTTCCTAAGATTGGAGTTGAAGAAGAAAAAACTCCTACAGTCTCTGGAGAAAAGGCTATGTTGTGGCATCAAAGATCGGGGCACATCAAAGATAAGGGATTTCAACTACTACATGGTAAAGGGATGGTTGAAAGTATGTTTAAATGATCTTTGGATTTTGATTTCTATGAACATTTTGTATATGGGAGGAAGAATCGGGTAAGATTCCCTTTTGGTGCAATGAGGGCAGAGGGAATTTTACAATTGGTGCAAAGTGATGTGTTTGGACCTGTGTCAGTTGCATCACTAGGAAAATTTGTGTATCGTGTCTCATTTATAGACAAATTCTAGAGGAATACAAGGATATATTTCCTCATGAATAAATCTGAAGTCTTTGACAGGTTTAAAGAGTTTAAGGCTCTAGTGGAAAATCAAACAAAGAAAAGAATTCAGGTGTTGAAGCTTGATAATGGTGGAGAGTTCTGCAGAAATGAATTCGAAGATTTCTTTAAGTAGTGCGGTATAGAAACGAAGAAGACTAATCCATATACACTTCAACATAATGGAGTTGCAGAAAGGATGAACATGACGCTGATAGAAAAAGAAAGGTGCATGCTCAATGGTGTTGGGTTAGGACAGGAATTATGGGCAGAGGCAATGGGTACTACATTTTACCCAGTCAATCGATCACCCTCATCAGCACTAGATGACAAGAATCCACACAACTTATGGATTGGAAAGAAACCCTCTCTTACACATATTAAAGTATTTGGTTATTGTCCAGGATATAGGAAACAACAAGGAGATTATCCAGGATGAGAAAAATCAGTTGTACTCTAAATTTGACATGAAGGATCTGTTAAGCACTCAACACACCCTAAAAGCCTATGCCAATTTTTTCTTTTTGGGTACCACTTGATCTTTGCACTGTCTGATTCGACTTCATTGTGAGAAATGTTTTGTCTTTGCTTATTATCATGACTCTCATCAGCTATTCAGGTTTGTTTGAATTTATGAAACACCATGACTTAAAAGGGATTAACACCTAAATAAAGAATCAATAGCCAAAACACTTCACCCGACGCACTCAAATTCAACATCGGAAGGAATTTGAAGATGGAAAATAACCACTCGGGAAACCTTATTTATCGAGCGTCAATCTTCATTGATATCGGAAAAAGGAAGTTTTTGTTTTACGACAAGTATTGCATAAGGATATCACCGATTGTCAATCCCCTTCGGCATTCATAAAAGACAAGAGGAATAGATGTTAACAAAGAACGAAAATATATCGTCGATATTAAATGCCCGACATGCTTATCGGAATCGGGGAAGGCCTAAAAGGATTGCCACAAACATTCTGACCACATTAAAAAGATAATCCCGATCTCCAATCTCTAATGCGTTTTCGACATCGGGACTTTTATAGCCGTGATAGGTTTATAGCCGATCGCCGACCCTGGATGCTTTTTTGGCATCGACAAGCCAAGGTTTTTTTTAGAACGCATAACTTAAGGAAAGTCTCGATACCGATTAATACACACTAATTAAGCCACCAGCCTTCAACGCCACGTGTGTTTACCAGATTGGAGAACCGTACGGTCTAGTTTTACCCCAAATTATTCTTTGTTCCCTAAGTGTGAGTCACACCTTTGAGTCAACTTTGCCATGGTAGCATTGTACGGTGAAATCGATCGGTAACGAAGCTTTTTGCAGAAGGACATCAACAAAAACATTCATAGCACATCATCAATCCCCTGATCCACCCACTAAGAGAGAGACACAATGGGATGTTTTAGTGTTAGATATGATCGGATTTTGAGCATTTAAGGGGATAATTAATTCTAAATCCCGCATTATTTTCTACCTTGTGAGCCAATCAAAACAATCGTTTAAAATCACCGATAGACCACATCACCCTCCACGCCTCCGTCATCAACCCACGATGAATTTAAGTTGCAGAGATTTGGTGGCACATTTGTTTAAATTTAAATCATCACCCAAATTGAATGGTTGATGCGACATGGTAAGTTCTTCCCTCATTTAAATTATCTTGAGCCGTTGTAAAAAAAATCATTCTGCGCGTGAGGAAATTCAGAGCATCCAAAGAAGCAAGACGGGTAATTCGAAGGCTGCAGAGATCCCATGAGTATCAAAGTAACCAGGTTTAGCAAGCTTTACAGGAACAATGTCGCCAAGAAATCCAACCACCAGACAATCCTCGAGGGCACCGAAGCTGAAAGAACCAGAGGTAGGCGAAGGCTCCTCTCCAGGGACCACAAGATAATTAGAATACACTCTGAGGCCGGAACCTCTCATTAAGACATAGACGAAGAAGGATTTCATCTAGCCTCCGACCTTTAGAGATACAAAATCAAGCACAGGATCCAAGATGGCACTCCCACATTGGGGAGAACTCTTTAAAAAGATCAGTCAGGAGGAATACCCAAAATATATACCACACAGTGATCCAAATGTTAGATTTCTCGACGATGAAGTGTTCCCGAACATCCGATGGTCATACCTGCATATGGTGGCGAGAAGAACTCTCGTTTTCCCCTGTATAGAACTCCTGAAGTGGCTCATTGACCACACAGACACACAGAAGTGTTTAATCAATGATGAAAATGGTGGGTGTGTCGGGGTATTCCTTCCTATAGAGGTCCATAAATACTACAAACTTCGAGACCACAAGGAGTGGCTGAATCCAGATTTCTTCGTGAAGTTCTAAGAGAGCCACGATACCATTCAGGTGATGGCCTCATGATGGAGGGAAGACAAGAAATACACCAACCAGAGCATTGGCTGGTACCAGACGACCAACTTAAGGGAGCCATACATCTATTTGATGGATCTCATCTACTAATTATATGGAGAGAAGGACTGCTCCAGATTTTCAAAGGCATGCATTACCTTAGCTTACATAGTGGCAATCTCTGGGAGCGGTTTCAACTGGGGATCAGTCATTTCTAAACAACTGAGCATCTGTATACAATAGGCTCAGATGTCGAAGGAAGGAGAAACACCATCTTTCTACATGGCTTCATATCTGCTCGATGTCATGTGCACCTGAAACATCTTCATCGGCATGAATATGAGATGGAATGTTGCAGAGCTCACGGTCCACGTCTACTTCAGCGTGATATGTGAGAACATGTATAAAAAGTCTTACTCCCTCATCTACGATGAATTCATTGCACGAATTTATTTCATTTTTTTTAAGAAAGAATGCACGAGACTATCGATTATGGCCAAAAAGATGATATCAAAGGTAGCCCACTGGTACTTGGACGAGTGTGACACCTACATTAGGGTGTTCGGGGCTACCAGATCATCACATCTCCTACCAACTCATGTCTCGGACTGGCTTGTAGTAGGATAAATATGCTACCAAACCATCCTGCAAGGCTACAATGTCACCCTGGTCAAGGACAAGAAGCGGGTGTTCATTCCCTATGGTTTCCATGTAGGTTTCTACTTTGTTAAAGACACAGCTCAAGCCAAACAAGAAGGGTTGAGCCAGCTCAAGTTCAGGTTCTAGACAGGACAATTCTGCAAACATTATCCAAAGGGACTGGTCTTGCAACACGCTTCACAAGTGTCGTCCTTCTGGTCGTACACCCATGAAAAATTTGAAGATGAAGTCTTCATGGAAAATGCCAAGGACTAGGACGAGGTGGTAGAAAGGATGGTCGACCCCAAAATGACAAAGTTCAGGGCCATGAGCCTGGCTGAACAAGTGACGACCATAGAGAAATCGGCTCAAGAGTCCCTCAGAGATAGGGAAGAAATTAGAGAGACCGAAGCAATAGAGGTTTCCCTAGTGGCCTCGGTGCAAGATAGAGGATTCCCCATGACATAGGATGCACGGACAAGGGGATTACTCATGATAAAACAGACACAACGAGTAATTGATTAGCTGCAATATGACCCAGAACTCATAAGAATGACAAAGGCCCCTGCCGACAACCCAGATGAAAGCCAGGTAGGTCCAAGCGGCCCTGAGTTAATAGAAACTGATGAAATCGTCGAGTTAGATGACCTTGAAGTTACAATGCCACAGGCCGGATCATCGGGGAATGTTTCATCTTAGCCAGAGATAGTAAGAACATCAGGGAGAGAAAGTGCACCAAACCCCCTCCGTGAATTGATAAACATCTATGATGATGAAGAAAGTCTGGAGGTATCCCTGGTGACTCCTGTGAAAATCACAGAGGAAAAGGATCTTGAGAAGGCATCTTTCCCAGCTCCTGATGCTCAAATTCGGATCCCTTCACAGAATGACTAGGAGGTCGAAAGTGTCTTACACACTGAACCACTCGATGAACCAGAAACTCAAAAGGATAGTCCGACGGATGAGCCAGGGCCAGGTGAACAAAACGAAGAAGCTTCATAGTAGGAAATTGGCATCTCAACGCACGATTACCAAGTAAGTACCGAGCCTACCCTCGATTCTTCAATTTCAACTGGTACTCAACCTCCCGATGAGCAACAAATAGAGGTCGGACCGTCGGAACATATGGAGGACATTCAAGAACCCATTCCCAAACAGATATACATCGTTGAAGGCCTGGGAAATATGCTCACCTAGGGAGATCAGCAAATCCTCGAACAAGTGGATGAATTTTTTGAAATACATGCCATCTCTTATGACCAGAAAAGGAAGGCTATCATGCAGATAACCACCAAGAAAAGGAGGATCACTCTAGATCACTCCATCCTTATCACCACAAAGGAAAAGTTGATGAACACAGAGCATGCCAAGACATCTGAACTTATCGGCGCAGGGATGGAAATCACAAATGCCACCATGGATAGAGAAAAAAGGGATGAAGAGGATCTAGTCGCTACTCTGAAGGAATTGGAACATCTGTGCCATTTGGAGAAATATTACCAGGACACCACATTGGCCGCAGTGTTTTCAAGGAGCGAATTCCAAGAGGCCTACAGTAAATTTACAGATGAAAGGCACCTATTCACTACAAGGATAGTCAAGCTTCAAGAAGACACCCTCATAGTGCAGGCCATGTGCAAGGATATGGACAGGTGGTACAAGAAAGAACATCAAGCCATGGAAAGGATCGACTATATCAGTGTGGTCCAACAGGGCCAAGATGCCGAAGAGCACGGCATCCAGGTGTTAAAGGAAAGAAGCCTCGACCATATAAAGAAATCGGTCGAATATTGGGAAAAAATGGATCAAGAACCTCATCGGGAAATCCAAGAGAAATGGGCCAAGTGCGAGAAAATCTGGACCAAGATCAACCAGTCAATGAGAGACATCGACCTCCCTGAATTAGGCACACCCGATGACTTTGTCGACTTGTGCGACATAGTCAAATCACATGCCAAACAAGACTCATCATGGGCTGCGGAAATAGCAAAGGTGGCAGACATGGCGCCAGGACAGGTGCAGCAATTCATGGATCACTCGATCAAATCTCGAGCTATGTTGCAGCAGTTAAGTGCCAGAATAGTCAAGTATCAGGCATGGGAAGTAGAGATAAGAGAGATTCTTTCAGCCCCAATGGAACAACATAGATTCTCGTATGCTAACACATGCGAGGATCTCTTCATAAAGTGGTCGAAGTACGAGAAGATTCATCCACTCAAGTGAGATCATTTGATGACTCTTCAAAGACTAACAGAAGAAAGCACCATGTGGCAAGTTTTGTTTTACTTAGCTACACTTTAATACTTATTTTTAATTAATAGTATGTTATAAATAGGAGGATCGACTTGTTAGCAAGGATCGATGGTTGTTGCAAATACCCTCATGTTGGATTTGTAAAGAACTATTTCGAAGCTTCCTTAATTAAGAAGTAATGTTTAGGACCAGACACAAGTTTGTGTTTTTCATCAAATGTGTGTATGATTGGATATGAAGAGGAACTATTTTTTATTTTATCACATGAATGGATGTTGTAACGAGTAAGAACTTTTGAAACTGTTGATTAGTTATCTGATTCAATGTTTTATAGTTCTTGTCTTTAATGATGAAAAGTAAATCGTTGTGTTAATATGTGATTGATGATTAGAGTTAAGGAAATTATTTTTCTTACCATTGTTTATCGCATGCATGTTTTCTCCTGATAAATTGTATCTCAATCAATAATTGGAACACAAGCAGGTTAATGTATTTGTACTAGGCGCATGGTAGAGAATCAGTGTCTGCATGCTAGAGTGAAAGGGTTATCCCAGGCTCAGCCTTCTCCAGTAGTTAATTTTTCCCACCTTGTTTCCCAATTGGTTTATACCGGATTTTATCTTGTATCGGTCCCACCTATAAGAGAAAATACAAAAAGAGAGAACATTTGAACTAAAGGAGAAGCTTTCATTAGAAAACGTAAATCCCATCGATTATTTGGCTGGATCGCAAGATCTGGAGAACCATTCCACTATTAAATGTTGCAAAGTCTAATTGGGCCTTGGCAGTGGGTTTGGTTCCTACTATTGAGTTAAATGGATTTAGGACCCCTCAACAGAATTGGCACTAGAAGGAGGGTCTGAACAATGAATGGCTGAAAATATATTTTACAAAATATTTCACACAGCCTGTAGATTAAAAAATAGCCCGCATGCATGGATATTCATTCCCAAGATAGACCACACACACTGAGTACTCCTAAAAGAAGTAAATCACCCCAGCACGAGGAAGAACATATGTTCCCTGATATACCCTATGCTCTTCCTCACAAAGAATTGAACCAATTCAGTAGAATCACGAGAGCTTACACCCAAAAGATCGGTGCATTTCCCTTAGCTCTGTTACTTCCTCGAAAAAAACAAATAAGCAAAATAGTGATTGAGTCCCCCAACCTGGTTTTTGTGCACATAGTAGAAGACCTGATAGATTTCTCCCTCGCCGAAATTGAACATCCTCTTAATCTAATCCCTGAAACACCAGTCGACAACTTCTCTGAACCTAATGATTTTTTGCAAGAGGAAGGGTTTAACTCAGAACTCTCAGCTTCGGGATTTGAAGGAATGGAAGATAACAATGACCATGATGAAGAAATGGGAAAACCACCTCAGAATAATCAACCTTGGTTGGCCAGAGATTCTTTTTCCATCCCTGGATGAGTACATAACCTTCCTCAACATCCAGAGAAGTTACTCCCTAAAGTTGACCCTGAAACCTCAAGCTTGCCTGAAGACTATATCAAAAAGTTCATACTGGTTATTAGACTGATGAATGTTCAACATGAATACATAGTATGCAGGATTTTTCCCTACACTTTCAAGAATTTGGCCTCCACATGGTATTTTAACTTACCTGTAGGATCCATAACTAGTTGGACGAAGTTTCAAAAGGATTTTCTAGACAAATTTGCAGAAGAAACCACTACAGGAGATTTGATGGTTGAGTTGTTCACCACCACCATGAGTTCAAAGGAGAAGGTTAAAGACTTCAATCAAATATTTACCACTATCTTAAACAAATTCCAACCTGAAGCTAAACCTACTCAGGAGTTTCAAATCGAAGTATACACTAATTCTCTCCCAACTTCTATTTTCATATTTGTGAAAAGGGCTTCCAAGCCAAACTTAGTTGAGAATTTTGAAGAGGCCAAAACGATAGAGTTCCAAATGAAGGGATGTAAAGAAGTCTAGGTCTCATTAGTTAAAAAATATGTTCAACCTCCTCCCAGGAGAGGACTACTACTGACCAGACCCCCAGGGAAACAAATAGAACAAGGTCTCGAAAAGGGAAGTGGGGACATAGAATATCTACAACGCAAGGTTAAGAAATTGTCAAACAAAATCATAGACATGAAGAGAAGTGAAGGGGAGGGAAACCAAGGCCAGAGGCCTTATAAGCCCTTTTTTTAAAGAAATCTTCCTTTCAAGGAAATTGAACCTCCCCCAACCAACTTAAACATCAATATGGGAAATGTAGCATATGACTATTTATGTACCTATCATTAAGAGAATCATTCTGAAAGAGACTTCCCTCAATGGGTGCATGCCATGAATTTGATGGCCAATCGGTTTCTAGATGAAGTCTCCCTAACTGAACAATCAAGCGGCTCAACTATGAATGTTGTTGATTAAGAAGAGGTTGATCCACCAGAAGAAACAACCATGTTGATATGGGACCCTGACCTACCAATGCCTTCCGATGACCTATTTGAGATTCAAGAACCACCCACAGAGGTCTTGGTTGTGCAAACATGAAGTAGGGGTCAACCTGTCTCAAACGATCTTACTATTTCCTAAACTTCGGGAGGAAAACTAGCTCCCGATCACCCAAAAGAAACATTTATTCCTCGAAGAAATCCTATAAACATCCATACACAAGAATCACCCAAGCTAGTTTACAACATAGTATAAGACTTGAAAAAGTTGAAAGAAAATATATCGGTCATGTACATGTGTAGAATCCCTCAGCAAAAGGACTTTCTGTTATAAGCCCTGAAATCAGTGGAAAATTCCACAACAAGCACTGACCAAGGAGGAAATCTAATTCCCACAGATCTAAAGAATTAATCAACTGTGAACACCTGCTCTGAAGACAAGAAGGGAAAACCTTTTGTCCCACCGTTCCTTTTGACATTTGAAGTCTTCAACAAAAGCCTCCATAATTGTTTGGTTGACTCAGGAGCATCCTCAAATGTTATTCCATTGTCTATTTGCAAAAAATTAAATTGTCCCTCTCAAAAGAGATAAACATGTAATACAACTGGAAAAAACCTAGGTGAATGTTATGGGAGAGCTCAAAGATGTGATGATCAGAATAACGACACACCCTAAATTTTTGCAAGTAATTGACATCATTGTAGTAGATATCCCAGAAGCTTATGAATTGTTATAAAGTTGAGATTGGTCTTAGAAGTTAAACCAATACTTTAGTACAGACTCGGCTCACCTTTGGCTGCCATTAAAAGGACTCACAAATATGATCAGAATCAATAGGGAAAGATATCTAAAACATGATGTCACTGACTTAGAAACCTTTAATGAACCCTCATCGAAATATTTCCCCATGCTAGGCAATTATTCCTGTGACTCTGATTTCAAGAATTTCTCCCCCCTCTCATCTGATGTCCCTCTTACTCAAAACTCCAAAATGATTTTTCAAAAACAATTTCCAACGACAGCAGAAGAAACCCTCTTCTGTCAAGAACCTGCATTAAAAATCACGGAACAAACAACAGGAGAGGAGGAAAGTGACAAAAAAGGGGAAGCTGACAGGTTTTACCCACAAGTATGGACCTTATACTTTGATGGATCTAAATCTCAAGAAGCATTAGGATCAGGGTGCATCCTCATCGATCCAAAGGGTAAACGACATTTCTTGTCCTGCAGACTAGAATTCGAATGCACAAACAACACCGCTGAGTATGAAGCTTTAGTACAAGGGCGAAAAAAAACCATGGACTTAAACGTTAAAGAATTGAAGGTTTTCATAGATTCTGANATCGTTAAACAAGTGAGGAACATTATACATTGCAACTCTCCACACTTGAGGAATTACCAACAGGAAGTGCACAGGCTAATAGAGCATTTTGAAGCCTTCAACATTACAATGATCCCCAGAACGAAGAACATTCTTGTTGACTCTCTGGCCACCGATGCCTCAATGCTATCACCTCTAGAAGATTATGAAGCCTCTCGGATCACTGTGGAGTTACTCTACAAACCATCAGTGCCCAACAATATTTCTAATTGGAATGTCTTTGAAGGAGATGAACAGATCATAAACTTTTTGACCAATCAAGATAATTTCAAAGACTTGGCTATTGACAATAAAATATTTCAGGAACAATCAGCAAAAAATGATCTTCAGACAGATCAACCGACTAACAAATCGAGGTCTCACACGATATCGAAGGGAATAGCCAATTTAGAAAACCTTTTCGACCTAAGGGAAAGATTTAAAAGGTCAAAGAATGCGAAGACGGGGGAGTTCTTGTCCCATGCACTATAAATTTAGGAACCCCAGAAAACCCAAAAAATATAAATCTTGGCAAGACAATATCTAAAGAGGAAAGGAAGGCCTATCTCAAACTTTTCATACAGTATCAAGATGTTTTTTCTTGGTCCTACCGAGATCTGAAAACTTATAATACTCACATCATTCAACACATTATCCCATTAAAACCTGAAGTGAAACCCTTCCAAAAGAAGCTCTGGAAGTACCACCCATCCCTGGAACCTTTCATGTGTTAGGAGTTGAAGAAACTACTAGATGCCAAAATTATCTTCCAGGTTAGACACTCTACATGGGTAGCAAATTTGGTTCCTATGAGGAAAAATTCTGGGGAATCCCTCCTATGCATAGATTTCAGAAACCTCAACAGAGCTTCAGAAAAGGACAACTACCCAGTTCCACCAATGGATTAACTCTTGTAGGCCGTATCTAGCTCTGATATTTTCTCCCTACTGGACGGTTTCTTAGGTTACAACCAGGTTCTAGTTTCAGAAGAAGACCACTTGAAAAATACCTTCCGAACCAAGTGGGGAACCTTCGCTTATAAACGCATGCCCTTTGGGTTACTCAATGCAGGGGCGACCTTACAAAGGGCCATGGACGTAGAATTTTGGGGACTAATAAAAAAATGTGTAGTAGTCTATTTGGATGATGTGACTGTGTATTCAAAGAACAAATAAGATCACATCCAACATTTAACCTAGATTTTCGAAAGACGTAGGAAATATTGTATATCCTTAAACCCTAAGAAAACTATTTTTGGTGTCAAGGAAGGTAAGTTGTTAGGCCACATCATATCTCAATAAGGAATTTGCATAGATCCAAAAAGGATTAAGGCTATAGCTCAACTCCCATTACCTCACAACAAGAAGGCTATGCAATCGTTCTTCAGGAAAATCAATTTTGTGAGGAAATTCACCTTCGATTTCGCTGAAACTATCAAACCCTTACAAAAAATGATTCATAAAGATGTTGAATATAAGTGGGATGATGAACGAAAGAGGGATTTTAGCAATATTAAGACCACAATATCTCTGGATCCAGTGTTGCGAAGTCCCGATTTTAGCAGAGATTTCTTCCTCTATACTTTCGCCTCCGAACAATCATTAGCTGCAGTATTGACTCAAAAGGATGATGACAACAATGAGGCCCCGATATGATTCATGAGCATTAATCTCCAAGGGGATAAACTAAACTACCCTGCCATAGACAAGTAGGCTTATGTTGTATACAAGGTCATGAAACACTTCAAGTCTTACATCCTTAAGAGCCATACCAAAGTCATCGTGACTCACCCTGCAATCTGATCCCTATTCACTCAACAGGAGATCGGGGAAAGAAGAGGAAACTGGATGGCAGTAGTCCAAGAATTTGATCTAGATATAAAACCTGCTAAACTAGTTAAGGGACAAGGGTTATGCAAATTGGCAGCTGAAGCCCAGGACCAAGTAAATGAAGACCCCGAATGGGAGAATTAATTGGCATTATGGTGTGGTGAATATTGATATGTCTCCACAGGGCAAGAGTCTTGGTACGAGAAACTGACTTATCTCCTGCATCACGGGACTTGCCCAGAAAACCTAAACCCTAGGGAAAGGAGAGCCCTCAAGCTAAAATCCACACAATATCGCCTCATATATTTTGTGCTCTTCCATGTTAATTATGATGGGGTACTCTTAATATGTCTCGAACGTGATGATGCAAACTAAGTTCTGAAGGAGCTCCATGATGGTCCTGCAGGTGGACATTTCGCAAGAAACACCACTACTCATAAAATACTAAGATTTGGCTATTATTGGCCTACTCTATTCAAGGATGCTCACACATATGCTAGAAACTGTAAAACTTGTCAAATTAGCGTGGGGAGGGAGAAGAGAGCAGTTGTCCCACTCCAACTGGTAACTGTTTCCAGGCCATTCGAGCAATGGGGGTTAGATATCATAGGAGATATTACACTGATCTCTTCAAAACAACATAGATACATACTAACCGCCATAGATTACTTCACGAAATGGGAAGAGGCCATCCCTCTGACCCATGTAAACAAAAAGGTGGTGATCCAATTCGTAGAACAACAACTGATCACAAGGTTCGGTGTGCCTTATGTTCTTGTTTTTGATAATGCAACTTACTTTTATTCCACCTTATTAACAGAGTTTTATCTAGACAAAGGAATCATAATCAGATACTCTGCAAACTACTATCCACGGGGGAACAGAGTGGCAGAATCAACTAATAAGAACCTAGTGAGGATATTGAAGAAAACAATTGCAGACAACCAAAGGAATTGGCATAGTTCACTTCATAATGTTTTATGGGTCGATAGAGTTACACCCAAGGAAGTTATAGGGAATTCCCCATACTTTCTAGTATACGGACAGGAAGCCATTCTCCCAAACGGACTATATCTTCCATCTCTTCAACTTGCTCATGATTTGAGAGGACAACCCTCATTAGTCATACAACAAAGAATTGATACCCTCCTCATGCTAGAAGAAAAAAGAGATAAAGAAAAATCAAAGTTCATAGCTCATCAGCAGATAGTGAAAAGTTGGCTTGATAAGCATAAGGCCGAGGAGAAGAATTTTGAAGTACGAGACTTAGTCCTAAAATGGGATAGAGAAAATGAGTCGAAAGGAAAACATTCTAAGTTTCAGAATCTATGGCACAAACCTTTCTAGGTGGCCTAGAAGATTGGGGCAGGCACGTATCGACTGCAGAATCTGAGGGGGGGACCTAACACCCTTCGAGTGAATGGCCAAGCCCTAAAACAATATTTCCATTAAAAAAAGAAAAATGTGTGTTATGTTTTCATGATGTTTATTTCAAATACGTCAATTGCGAAATGTTTTTTCTTTTGGTTTTGTCTTTTGCTATTGTACTTTCGCGCTTTTGAAGATTGTGTTTAGCTAGACAATGGTTGACCTTAATTCATATGATATGACATACTATGTTCCTAACTCATCACTCACATACAACACAAGAAGCACTAAGGGACTTGATGTTGTTTTAAAGGGTTCTCTATCTAACCTGCGCAAATGAACAACCTTGGAAAAATGATGAAGTGTCTGCGTGGTGATCTGGTAAAACCTTAAGGTAAATATGGTAATCTGGAAAGGACTACATGTACCTCAGAGACAGAGTTAGAAAAATTTCACCTTAACCATCTCATTTTTCAAATAACAAACGTCCTCCTCTCCCACTCGCTCAGAGCATTCTGCCTAAATAAAATCAACTATATCAAATGAGCGCACAATAGGAGAGGGTCTGCAAATAACTCCATCATGGCTATGGATGCTCACTGGCAGCGGAGCAATGCCATAGCAAGTGAATAAGGGTAACTAAAGGGCCTAGTGCCATTGAATGGTTTACTAGACTCTTGTCAAAGGGGGCGTGAATCAGGGTTATAGGAAACGAACGTGGAATAAAGGTTCAAAGCCCCACAAGCAGGCCCAAATGCAAGGATAAAAGAGGCTCTAATAAAAAACCAGTTAAGTTGTTAACCAACTTTTGCATCAGCCAAGCCCAAGGTTGGAACAAATATTCTTCTTTTGCCCAGTAAGACGCAATTTTTTGAGCACTCAACACACCCTAAAAGCCTATGTCAATTTTTACTTTTTAGGTACCACTTGATCTTTGCACTGTCTGATTCGACCTCATTGTGAGAAATGTTTTGTCTTTTCTTATTATCATGATTCTCATCAGCTATTTAGGTTTGTTTGAATTTATGAAACCCCATAACTTAAAAGGGCTTAACACCTAAATAAAGAATCAATAGTCAAAACACTTCACCCGACGTGCTCAAATTCGACATCGGAAGGAATTCAAAGATGGAAAATAACCACTCAGGAAACCTCAGTCGTCGAGCGTCAAAATTCATCAGTATCAACAAAAGGAAGTTTTTGTTTTATGACAAGTATTGCATAAGGATATCGCTGATAGCCGATCCCCTTCGGCATTGATAAAAGACAAGAGGAATATACATTAACAAAGAACAAAAAGATATCGTCGATAGTCGATTCTCAACGTGCTTATAGGAACCAGGGAAAGCCTAAAAGGATTGCCACAAACATTCTGACCACACTTAAACGATACTCCCGATCGTCGATGCCCGATGCGTTTTTGGAATCGAGACTTTTTCGAGGGAGTTAATCCGAAGAAAACACATGATAGGTTTATAGTTGATCGCCGACCCTGGATAATTTTTTAGCATCAACACGCCAAGGTTTGTTTTAGAACACATAACTTAACGAAATTCCCAACTCCGATTAATACATGCTAATTAAGCCATCAGCCTTCCACGCCACATGTATTTACTAGATTGGAGAACCGTACGGTCTAGTTTTACCCTGAATTATTCTTTGTTCCCTAAGTTTGAGTCAGACCTCTCAATTAGCTTTTTCATGGTAGCATTGTATGGTGAAATTGATCAGCGTCAGAGCTTTTTGCAGAAGGACATAAAAAAAAATGTTCATAGCACATCATCGATCCCTGATCCACACACTGAGAGAGAGACACGATGGGATGTTTTAGTGTTATATACGATCGAATTTTGAGCATTTAAGGGGATAATTAATAACAAATCCTACATTAGTTGCTACCTCGTGTGCTAATCAAAACAGTCGTTTAAAATCATCGATAGACCACATCACCCTCCGCACCTCCAACATCAACCCATGATGAATTTAAGTTGCAGAGATTCGATGATAGATTTGTTTAAATTTCACTTATCACCCGAATTGAATGGTTGATGCGACAAGGTAAGTTCTTCCTTGGTTTAAATTCTCTTGATTCATTGTAAACAAAATCATTTTGTGCGATGAAATTCAAAGCATCCAAAGAAGCAAAACGAGTAGTTCGAAGGCTGCAAAGATCCCGTGAGTATCAAAATAACCAGGTTTAGCAATATTTATAGGAACAATGCCTCCAAGAAATCCAACCACCAGACAATCGTCGAGGGCACCGAAACTGAAAGAACCAGAGGTAGGCGAAGGATCCTCTCCATGGATCGCAAGTCAATTAGAATACACTTCGAGGCCAAAACCTGTCATTAAGACATCGACGAAGAAGGCTTTCATCCAGCCTCCAGCCTTTGGAGATACAAAGGCAAGAATAGGATCCAATATGACACTTCTACATTGGGGAGAACTCTTTAAAAAGATCATTCGGGAGGAATACACGAAATATATACCACACAGTGATCCAGATGTTAGACCGCTCAATGATGAAGTGTTCTCGAACATCTAACGATCATACCTGCATATGGTGGCGAGAAAAACTCTTGTTTTTCCCTGTATAGAACTCCTGAAGTGGTTCCTCGACCACAAAGACAAACAAAAGTGTTTAATCAACGATAACAATGGTGGGTGAATCGGGGTATTCCTTCATGTAGATCTCTAGAAATACTACAAACTTTGAGACCCCGAGGAGCAGTTGAATACAGATTTCATCGTGAAGTTCTACGAGCGCCACGATACCAGCCGGGTGATGGACTCATGGTGGAGGGAAGACAATAAATACACCAACCGGAGCACTAGATGGTACCAAATGGCCAACTTAATGGAGACATACATTTATTTGATGGCTCTCATCTGTCGATTATATGGAGAGAAGGATTGCTCGAGATTTTCAGAGGCACGGATGACCTTAGCTTACATAGTGGCAATCTCTGGGAGTGGTTTCAACTGGGGAGTGATCATTTCTAAACAACTGCGCATCTATATACAATAGGCTCAGACGTCGAAGGAAGGAGAGACACCAGCTTTCTACATGGCTTCATATCTACTCGATGTCATGTGCGCCTGAAACATCTTTGTCAGCATGAATATGAGTTGGCATGTTCAAGAGCTCCTGGTCCATGTCTACTTCAGCATGCTATGGGAGAAAATGTATAAAAAGTATTACTCCCTCATCTGTGATGAATTTCACCGCACAAATTTATTTCATTATTTTTAAGAAAGAATGCCTGAGACTATCGGCTACGACCAAAAAGATGATATCAAATGTAGGCCACTGGTACTTAGACGAGTGCGACACCTACATCAGGTTGTTTGGGGCTACCAAAATGCCACATCTCATACCAGCTCATGTCTCGGACCGGCTTGTAGTAGGAGAAATATTCTACCAAACCATCCTGCAAGGCTACAATGCCACCCTAGTCAAGGACAAGAAGCGGGCGTTCATTTCCTATGGTTTCCATGTAGGTTTCTACTTGGTTAAAGACACAACTCAAGACAAACAAGAAGGGTTGAGCCAACTCGAGTTCAGGTTCCAGACAGAACAATTCTGCTAACATGATCCAAAGGGCATGGTCTTGCAACACGCTTCACAAGTGTCGTCCTGCTGGCCATATGCCCACAACAAATTTGAAGATGGAGTCTTCAAAGAAAATGACCAGGACTAGGACAAGGTGGTAGCAAGGATGGTCGACCCCAAAATGACCAGGTTCAGGGCCATGATCCTGGATGAACAGGCGATGACCATAGAGAAATAGGCTCAAGAGGCCCTCAGAGCTAGGGAACATATCAGAGCGTCCGAAGCAACAGAGGTTCCCCTGGTGGCCCCGATGCAAGATAGAGGATTCCCTATTACACAGGATGCACATACAAGGGGATTGCTCATGATATAATAGGTGCAACGAGTAATTGATCAGTTGCAATATGGCTCGGACCTTATAGGAATGACAGGGGCCCCTACTGACAACCTAGCTGAAACCCAGATAGGTCCAAGTGGCCCTGAGCTAATAGAAATTGATGAAATCACCAGGTTAGATGACCCTGAAGTTACAACGCCACAAGAAGGATCACCAGGGTATGTTTCATCTCAGCTGGAGATAGTAATAACATCAGGGAGAGCAAGTGCACCAAAACCCCTCTGCGAATTCATAAAAATCTATGATGATGAAGAAAGTATGGAGGTATCCCTGGTGACTCATGTGCAAATCACAGAGGAAAAGGAGCTCGAGAAGGCATCTTCCCCAGCTCCCGACGCTCAAATTTGAAGCCCTTCACAGAATGACCAGGAGGTCGAAAGTGTCTTAGACACTGAACCAGTAGATGAACCAGAAACTCAAAAGGATAGTCTGACGGATGAACAAGGGCCAGGCGAACAAAAATAAGAAGCTCCACAACAAGAAATCAACATCTCAACGGTTGATTACCAAGTAAGTACTGAGCCTACCCCCGATTCTTCAATTTTAACCGATACTCAACCTCCCGATGAGAAACAAACAAAGGCCAGACCGTCGGAACATATGGAGGAGGTTCAAGAACCGATTCCCAAACATATATACACCGTCAGAGGCCTGGGAAATATGCTCACCTGGGGAGATTAGCAAATCCCCAAATTGGTGGATGAAGTTGTTGACATACATGTCATCTCTTATGACCAGAAAATGAAGGCTATCATGCAGAGAACCACCAATAAAAGGAGGATCACTCTAGATCGCTCCATCCTTATCACCATAGAGGAAACGTTGATGAACACAGAGCATGCCAAGACATTCAAACTTATCGACATAGGGATGGAAATCACAGATGCCACACTGGACAGAGAAAAAATTGATGAAGAGGAGTTGGTCGCTGCTCTTAAGTAATTGGAACATTTGTGCCACGTGGCAAAATATTACCAGGACACCACACAGGTTGCGGTGTTCCTAAGGAGTGAATTCCAGGAGGCCTACAGTAAATTTACAGATGAATGGAACCTATTCACTGCAAGGATAGTCGAGCTTCAAGAAGATACCCTCATGGCGCTGGCCACGTGCAAGGATATGGACAGGTGGTACGAGAAAGCACATCAAGCCGTGGAAAGGATGGACTATATCAAGGCGATCCAACATGGCCAAGATGTCGAAGAGAATGGAATCGGAGTGTTAAAGGAAAGCAACCTCAACCGCATAAATAAATCGGCCGAATATTGGGAAAAAATGGCTCAAGAACCTCATCGAGAAATCTAAGAGAAATGGGCTAAGTGCGAGAAAAGATGGACCAATATCAACCACGCAATGAGAGACATCGGCCTCCTCGAATCTAACACACCCAATGACTATGTCAACTTGCGCGACATAGTCAAATCACATGTCAAACAAGACTCATCATGGGATACAAAAATAAAAAAGGTGGAAGACATGGCGGTAGGACAGGTGCAATAGTTCATGGAGAACCCAATCAAAGCTCGAGCCATGTTGCAGCACTTAAGTGCTAGAATAGTCAAGTATCGAGCACGGGAAGTAGAGATAAGAGAGATTCTTGCTGCCCCAATGGAACAACACATATTCTCGTATGCTAACACATGCGAGGATCTCTTCATCAAGTGGTCGGAGTAGGAGAAGAGTCATCCACTCAAGTGATATCATTTGATGACTCTTAGAAGACTAACTAAATAAAGTGCCATGTGGCGAGTTTTGTTTTACTTAGCTACACTTTAATAGTTATTTTTAGTTAATATTATGTTATTAATAGGAGGATCAACCTGTTAGCAAGGGTCGATGGTTGTTGCAAAGACCCTCATTTTGGATTTGTAAAGAACTATTTTGGAGCTGTCTTAATTGAGAAGTCTTGTTTAGGACCAGAGACAAGTTTGTGTTTTTCATCAAATGTGTGTATGATTGGATATGAAGAGGAACTATTTCTGATTTTATAACATGAATGGATGTTGTAATGAGTAAGAACTTCTGAAATTGTTGATAAGTTATCTGATTCAATGTTTTATAGTTGTTGTCTTTAATGATGAAAAGTAAATCGTTGTGTTAATATGTGATTGATGATTAGAGTTAAGGAAATTATTTTTCTTGCCACCGTTTATCGCATGCATGTTTTCTCCTGATAAATTGTATCTCAGTCAATAATTGGAACACCATCAGGTTAATGTATTAGTACTAGGCTTGTGGTAGAAAATCATTGTCTGCATGCTAGAGTGAAAGGGTTATCCCAAGCTCAACCTTCTCCAGTAGTTAAGTTTTCCCACCTTGTTGCCTAGTTGGTTTATACTGGCTTTTATCTTATATCGATCCTACCTATAAGAGAAAATGCAAAAGAAGAGAGCGTCTGAACTAAAGGAGAAGCTTTCATTAGAAAATGAAAATCCCATCGATTATTTGTCCAGATCGTAAGATCTAGAGAACCATTCCACTATTAAACGTTGTAGAGTCTAATTGGGCCTCGGTGGCGAGTTTGGTTCCTGCTATTGAGTTAAATGTATTTAGGACCCCTCAACGAAATCTTGGTGGTGCAAATTATTGGTTGTGGAGCTTGATTATCTTCCTGATTCAGAGGTATTTGTTTTCAGCCATGTTTATACCCCATGAAGACTTTACACCCCAGAATAATGTACACTCATCCACGTGGGGGAGTGCAAGGGAGTATATTGTAGTTTCATTGTAAATCTGGACCATTCATTATAAGGTCGCAGATCTAACGGTAGAAGTTATGTTAAGGTTTTTTTCCCTATAAGGGAAACCTCTCTTATGAGGGAAATGTATTGTGGCTAGGTATGATAGCGAATATTGTATTCTGAGATAGGAGACTGTGAAAGAAAGAAGAGGAAGTTACAACAAGTTTGTTGTAGGTTGTATCCCTTCGATTGTTGGATAATAATAAAGGAAGGGCCTGGCAATTTCTTTGGTGGACGTAGCCCACACTGGGTGAACCAAGTATATTTTTGTCTCTATTGTATTGTGTATCTTTTGTATTTTGTTTCCACATTTGTTTTATTTTATTGCTCTGTGATCCTCTTTTTCTAACACAAATTTCATTTTGGGCATGGAAATTAAAAAAATATCAAGAAAACAGGAAACTCTGGTTAAATCAAAGGAAATATGTCAAGATAGTATTGCAAAGGTTTAATATGCATGAATGTAAACCGGTCAAGGTTCATATTCATGTAGGTGTACATAAAGTTATGTGTGGATTAGTGCCCCAAGACACAGAAAGAGGAAGAGGACATGTCTCGTGTTCCATATGTGAGTGTAGTTGGCAGTTTTATGTACGCAATAATATGTACTAGACCATACATTGTACATGCATGTGGAGTTTTGAGAAGGTATATGTCAAAACCAGGAAAGGAGCATATGCCAATAGTAAAGAGGGTTTTCATGTATTTGAGTGGCACTACCAGTTATGGATTGTGCTACTAAGGAATACCAGGATTGGACAGAGTGTTGGACATAAATGGGTTTGTGGATGAAGATTGGGTTGGAGATCTGGATCGTACAATATCTACAAGTGGGTATGTGTTTAACCTATTTGGAGGAGCAATTATTTGGATGAGCTAAAGACAATATGTGGTGGAATTCTCCACTACAAAAGCTAAATACTTTACAACCACTCATGCAAGCAAGGAAGTAGTATGGTTACATAGATTGTGTCTAGGTATTTGGTTGGTACAACTAGATGTAATATTATATTGTGACAGTCAGAGTGAAATCTTCCTAGTGAAGAACCTGACTTATCATTCAAATACAAAGCATATTGATGTTCATTATCACTTTGTGAGACACATGGTAACTGAAGACAAGAAGGTGTTGTTGATGAAGGTGGACACATTGGAGAATGTTGCAAATTCATTAACAAAATTTGTGAGCACTAAGAAGTGATCTTGGTGTAGAGGATTTATGGGCATTTGTAATACCCATGTTTCCCCCAGCTTGTAATTAATCATTATTTATGATTACCATGCTATGGAATGTGAACAATGTAAATGTATTATTGTTTAGATTGCCAAAACCTGTCTGTGGGAGTGAAGCCTTAAAGTACTGGTGATCCGGATTTTATGAGAAGAACGAAATGAATACAGATTATTAAAGGATGCTTAACACAGAATAACATAGATATAGTAAAATTGGTTTCTATTCAATGAGGAAATAATCTAAAATTTTAAAATGCAGCGGAAAACAAGCTTGTTGGAATGGTGGCGTCTTATCTATGAGAAGAGATGTGATGACTGCACTCATTCACAAGAATATTATTACAATGAGGCTCTCAAGGAATTTTTACAATAAAGCTCCCAAAGTCATGTGGACCTCGTTGGGGTAAACTAGTACTTCAACTTCCCAGGGTTGTAACTTTTGCATACGATCTTCGTTTTACGTGCACAATAGCCCATTGGAAAGGTCTATCTAAGGAATACATATGTTGTCTTCAAAATCCAACATTTTCTATAATTTGATTGTGGCGAGTCCTAAAAACACTTTTTAGGGCCTCAAAATGACCCTGAAAGTCAGGGACCCGAAAATTAGGAAAAAAATTGCCAAACTGGAAAACTTCCAAAATGAACCACTTGGAATAGGTGGGAGGCCACTGACATCCATCTAGATCAATCCTCATCCCATAGTTATAAATTGTCTCCATTCATTGAGTTCCCCCATCACATGAGGAAATTTATGCTGAATTTGGCCCTGGGTGAGCCACTTACCTTGGTGCAGGAGCTACCCTGCTTTGAAAACTCGATAAAGTTGGATCCTTTGATGTTGAGTGCCCTTGAACTGGGTGTCCACAATCTGATCACTAGATTCATGTTGCATGCATTCAGGGTTGAGCTATGTTGGTGTCAATTGCTCTACTATCTCTGAGGTGTCCAATAATGGGGGGAAATATGGTCGAAGGAGAGCCACATTGAATATTGGGTGCAGGCCAAGGAAAGGGGGAATGTTGAGCTCAAAATCATTGTCACCCACAACCTTGGTGATGGTGTAAGGCCCATAACAAAGCGGGAGAAGCTTTTAATGGGGCCCAGTAAGGTGTTCTTTCTACACGTGCAACCAAACTTTGTCTCCCATCTAAAACTTATGTGGCACCCAGTGTGTAATGTCCTCACTTTGGGACATCATCACAGGGCAAAGATTTATGATGACCAGAGTAGCCAAATGGGTGCTAGAGAGAGTACACAGGTATTTGAGAGGCATCGTGGGGTCCATCTTACATTGATGATCATATTCCGTCATTATGATCCATTCCGCACAGGTTGGCTTTGGTTTCGTTGCATTCCGACGATTTCCATGATTTTGACTATTTTGAGCTATAAGTCAATGGAATTCACTGAAGAGGTCATTTTGGGCACATTACTTGGAGGAACCTCTCAGT
>SNQJ01S0144966.1:27199-37711 GCA_010110895.2 Picea sitchensis
TGAAGGGCTTGATGTCATATGACAGTTGACACTGTTCACTGACGAGAAGATTGCTTCCTTGGCGGAACCATCCAATGGTGTAGGGTTGTACGTCCGATGTTTTCAGCAGGGCTAGCCGCTTGATGACCTTTATTGAGATGAGGTTCTTCTGGCTACCACTATCAATGATGAAATGTAGTGCGGTGCCTTTCACCCACTTCTGTGAATGGAAAAGGCACTCACCTTCCTCTGGCTTGTTTGGTTCACCATGTTGGAGCTTGGTGGTGGAAATGGTGGCACTAGGTTCCATGTCAATGATCTGTCTCCCTCTTTCTAGTTCTGACTCAAAGTCAGAACCTACATCTGATTCAGAGGCTTTCACCTCAGCCACCAGTGACTGCTTTGAGCGACAATCTGCAGTGTTATGCCAAGGACTCTTATGGAAGTCGCACCACTTCTAGGTATCTTTCTTTGTCTTTCCAATGTCCTTCTTTACTTGCGGCTTGGACTGGTTGTAATGATGTTGTCCATATTTTCTCTGTTCTTTGTTCTATGGGTTGGGGCTGCCCTTTCCTTACTTTTGTTGTGAGGGTTCCCAGGCCCGAATTGTCACGTATTTTTTTTAGCTTCTGCTCGATTTTGACGGTATACCGATAGGGTATGCCCAAGGAAGAGATGTCTAGAATTTCCTTGGCCTAGATGTATCTATGCAGAGCACCGTGATAGTTGAGGACCAGATGTCACTCATAAAAATTGATACCCAGCTTGGTGTGCAAGGTATGGAAGATATTTGATAAATCTAGCATTGTTTGGTCTCTTTCTTACCACAGTGTGGTCCATTTTGTATATTGGTCGTCATAGCTTCTGACCGGGTAGTATTGTTCCTTGATAGCATCCCTGAAGGACTCCTAGGTGACCACAAATATAAATAATGATGGTTCCTCTATTTCCTTTTTCTCACAAAAAGTTTTCCACCAATCTTTGACATGGGGAACAACTTTGAGGATCGCAAAAGTAATCTTTTCTCTATTCAAAAGTTATGGACTGAAAAATACCCTTCTAGTAGATTCAACCATGTGTCTACAACATCTTCATCTATTTGAACTTCAAATATAAGAATATCAAAGTTTATTTGTACCTTCAAGGAGAGACACCTCCACTCTAGGAAGATGGGTTGCATGTTGGTAGTCACCGAAGGATTTGAGCAAAACTATCAATCATCACATTCCTTTGTTGCATGAGGGCTTACTCAAGCAAATGTTTGAAAGGATATCTTGTCCCATCGTCTTTATTTTCTCCCACCATGGGTGGTCTCTTGGGCATGCGAGAGATTTTTTCCTCAAGAAAAACAAGCTCGAGACCCAATTCTTTGTACCCTAACCTCATTGGGGACATGCATTAAGAATGACAAGGAGCAGACCGCTCTGATACCACTGATCCAAATTTTATATGTAGAACAAAATGAATACATAGTATTAAAGTATTCTTAACAAAAAATAACAAAGATACAATAAAATTGGTTTCTATTCAATAAGGCAATAAGTTGAAACTGTAAAATGCAGCAAAAAACAAGCTTGCTAGAATGGTGGTGGCTTATCTCTGAGAAGATATGTGACGGATGTGCTCATTCACAAGAAGATGATTAAAATGAGGCTCTCAAGGAATTTTTACAATAAACATGAATTCCAAAACCCTAGACATCCAAAAACCTAACCCTAGGAGATGAAGCGCCAAAAGTCATGTGGGCCCCATTGAGGTAAGCTAGTACATCAACTTTTTGGGGTCGTAACTTTTGCATACGATCTTATTTTTAGGTGCATGATATCTCATTGGAAAGGTATATCCGAGGAATACACATTTTTTCAATGAATTCTAACTGTTACCAACAATCTAATTGTGGTGAGCCCTAAAAATGTTGTTTAGGGCCCCAAAACGGCCCCAGAAGTCAGGGACCTAAAAACTAGGAAAAAACTGCCAAACTGAACCAGTTCAAATAGCTTGGAGGCCACCAACATCCATCTGGATCATTCCTCCCCCATTAGAAAGAAATGGTCTCCATTGCATTGAGTTCCCCCATCAGATGAATAAATTTTAGCTGAATTTGGCCTTGGGTGAGCCACTTGTCTTGGTGCAGGAGTTTCCCTGCTTTGACAACTCAATAAAGATGGATCCTTTGATGTCAAGTCCCCTGGACCTAGGTGTCTACAATATGATCACTGGATAATTTTTTCATCCAATCAGGGTTGAGCTCTGTTGGTATCAACTCTTTTTCTATCTTTGAGGTGTCCAATAATGGTGGGAAATATGGTCGAAGGAGAGCCACGTTGAATATTGGGTGCAGGCCAAGGAAAGGGGAATGTTGAGCTCAACATCATTGTTACCCACAACCTTGGTGATAGTGTAAGGCCCATAACAGAGTGCGTGAAGCTTCTGATGGGGCCATGTAAGACGTTCTTTCTACAAGTGCAACCAAACTTTGTCTCCCACCTGAAACGTATGTGTCACTCAGTGTTAATCATGGCGTTGCTTGTACTTGGCATTGGACTTCTATAAAATATCCTGAAACTGTTTGTGGATGTGCTAGATCCTCTCGATGAACCGGATGGCTTTGTCAGATTCAGGTGGAGTAGGGGACGATTCGACTGAGGTGGCTGCCAATGGTAGTGCAACATCCATGGGGCCCAATGGTTGGAATCCCAACCCCAGCTGCAAGGGGATGCATCTGGTTGAGCTATGTAGGGCTTGGTTGTAGCTATGTTGGACATAGGGAAGACTCTCATCCCATGTCTGGGGGTGCTTTGAATTAATGTACATCTAATTGACAACCTCATTTTGGCCATCTGTTTGGGGGTGGAAAGCAATGTATTTGGTGAGCTTGGTATCCAACAATGACAAGAGTCTCGACTAGAATGTGTTGAGGAACCGACTGTCCCGATCTAAGAAAATGGTTTGTGGGATTTCAAAATGTACCCATACTAATTCAAAGAAGAGCTTGGTAGTGGCCTATGTTATGATTCTCTTCTTGCAGGTGACCAGAATCGACATCTTGGAAAAGCGATCAACAAACACAAAAACACGATGATTTCCCCTCTTGGTGAACGGAAGGCCCAACATGTAGTCCATTTAGATGAATTCCCATGGCCTATCATGAGTAGGTAGAGGGGTGTACAGGATTTGTTTCTTAGTGGTAGGTTTTTCAATAGCATAGGTGGTGCAGGACCTGATGTACTTGCTGACATCTCGTCAAGGTTTTGGCCAATATAAATGTTTCTGTAGCACTATCACTGTATTTTTTATGTTGAAGTGTCATGCTACCTTACTGTAGTGAGCTTCCCAAATCAGCTTCACTCGCTCTCTTGGTGGAACGTAGAGATTTTCCATATGGAACAATAACCCATCTTGAAGATATAAATTAGTGACCATTGAGTTTGCACCCAACAGTTGGTAGGTGGTGGCGAAGTCGGTGTCTATCGCAAAGAGGTGGGGCCATCTGGAGGTCTCGTGGCCACAAGAGTCTACCACCCTAGTGAATTTCACGACTGGAGGTCGGCTGAGGCAATCAACGACTCAGTTTGTACTTCCTATTTTATACTTGATGTTGAGGTGGAACTGCTGCAAATATGTGGACCACTTATCCACTTGCTTTTTTTGTGTGAAGATATCATCCATGGAGGCTCTGTATATTTCTACGATCTTTCTCTCACTCTAAGAGTGAATCATGAAGAAGAAAAAATTCATGGTCTGAGAGATGACCTTCCTGCATTGCTTGGCAAAGATCAAGGAAATAGCACTAGGTGGGACTGCCTCAGGCATCCTGTACAATTTCCTATTCAAAGTAATAATAACATTGCATGGCCTAGACTCATATACAGCATGAAATTTCCATAAATAAGGTTGGCCCAAAATAACATTACAAACTTCGAGAGGAGCAACATCACATAATACCTCATCTTTGAAGGGCTTGATGTCGTACGACAGTCGACACTGTTGGCTAACGCAGATATATCTTCATTGGCAGAGCCATCCAATGGTGTAGGGATGCGGGTGCGACGTTGTCAGCATGGCTAGCCACTTGAAGACCTATGTTGAGATGAGGTTATTCTGGATACCGCTATCAATGATGAAATGCAGTGGGGTGCCTTTCACACACATATGTGAATAGAAAAGACGCTCACCTTCCTTTGGCTCGTCTGGTTCATCGGGTTGGATCTTAGTGGTAGCAATGGTGGCATTGGATTCTGCATCAATGATCCATCTCCCTATTTATGGTTGTGAATCAGAGTCAGAACCCACATCTGATTTAGAGTCTTTCACCTCAGCCACCAGCGACTTCTTTGAGTGGCAATTAGTAGTGTTATGCCAGGGGATCTTATAGAAGTCTCACCACTTCCCGGTATCATTCTTTGTTTTTTCAGTGTCCTTCTTTGCTTGCGGCTTGGACTGGTTGTTCTGATGTTGTCCATCTTTTCTCTGTCCTTTTTTCTACGTGTTTGGGCCGACCTTTCCTTTCTTTTACTATGAGGGGTTCCCAGGCCCGAATTGTCGCGTCTATTATTTGAGCTTCAACTCAATTTTGACGACATACCGATAGGCCATGCCCAAGGACGAGATGCCCAAAAATTCTATTTTGGCCTGGATGTATCTATGTAGAGCACCGTGATACTTGAGCACCAGATGTCGCTCTGAAACTTTGATACCCAGCTTGGTGCGCAAGGTATGGAATATATTTTTGAACTCTGGCACTACTTGGTCTCTTTCTTAACGTAGTGTGGTCCATTTTCTTTACAGGTCGTCATAGCTTCTGATAGGGTAGTATTTTTCCTTGATAGCATCCCTGAAGGACTCCCAGGGGAATGTGACTATAAATAATGAGGGTTCCTCTATTTCCTTTTTCTCACATAAATTTTCCCACCAATCTTTGACATGGGGAACAACTTTGAGGAGCGTAAAAGTAATATGTTCTCTATTTGAAAATTTATGGACAGAAAAATACCCTTCTTGTATATTCAACCATTTATCTACAGCATTTTTGTCTATCTAACTTTCAAATATAGGAACATCAAAGTTTATTTGTACCTTGAAGGGGGTGGTGCCTCCGCTCGAGGAAGATCTGTCGCATGTTGGTAGTCGCCGAAGGATTTGAGCAAAACTAACCATCATCTTGTTCCTCTATTACATGAGGGATTCCTTAAGAAACATTTTGAAAGGATATCATGTCCCATCGTCTTTTGCTTATCCCACCATGGGAGGTCGCTTGGGCATGCGAGATCTTTTTTCCTCAAGAGAAACAAGCTCGAGACCTAATTCTTTGTACCCTAACCTCGTTGGGGATATGCATTAAGAATGACAAGGAGAAGACCGCTCTGATACCACTGATCTGAGTTTTATGTTCATAACAAAATGAATATAGATTATTAAAGGATGCTTAACACAAAATAATAGAGATATAGTAAAATTGGTTTCTATTCAATAAGGAAATAAGTTGAAACTGTAAAATGCAGCGGAAAACAAGCTTGTTGGAATAGTTGTGGTTGATCTCTGAGAAGAGATGTGACAGTTGTGCTCATTCGCAAGAAGATGATTACAATGAGGCTCTCAATTCATTTTTACAATAAACATGAAATCCAAAACCCTAGACATCCAAAAACCTAACCCTAGGAGATGAAGCGCCAAAAGTCATTTGGGCCCCATTGGAGTTAGCTAGTACATCAACTTTCCGAGTCGTAACTTTTGCATACGATCTTCGTTTTAGGGGCACAATAGCCCATTGGAAAGGTCTATCCGAGTAATACACATGTGGCCATTAGACTCTGAATCTGTCTACAATTTGAATATAGCGATCCCTAAAAACATTGTTTAAGGTCTCAAAATAGCCCCGGAAGTCAGGGACCCGAAAACTAGGAAAAAAACTGTCAAACTGGAAAACTGCCAAAATGAACCAGTTGGAATAGGTGGGAGGCCACCGAAATCCATATGGATCAGCTAGACATGATATCACTAGAGGAAAGAGTGAGGAAAGAGTGAGGAAACTATAAAGAGGGTTCATTATGTCAAAATGACCCAATTCTCCTTGTTGAAATAATGAGCCTCATCCTGATTCCAAGAAAAATCAATTAATGATAAAACACTAGTGGTTGAACCACTAGCTACTCCAATGAATGGAAGCATGGATGGCATGGCTGAGAAGACAAAAAAATTTCAACTCGAAGTACCACAGAGGGTATCCTTCCTACAAGCATAGATTGAACCGAGTTCTTTCTGGTAGAAGGAAGAGGATAGGTCCAAAACCTTCTTGGGGGAAGAGGGAAGAGGCACCCGAATGGGTCTAAGGACCATTCAAAAATAAGAATAGCACTTGAGGCTCTCCATATAAGAACAAGAATTGAAAGATTAAGTTTTTTGGGTTACAGGAAATAACCAGAGGATGAATTCAGTCTTTGAGGAAGAAAATAGTTGAAAGGAATGAAATAACGTGTGAAATAGAAAGATCAGAGAACTGATGGAAGAGTTTTGAAATGGATCATAGAAGACTTGAAGCTCAGACTGGATCAACCGGTGTTGGCTGGAAATAAACTGGTGATGGAAGGAGAGGGCGTTAAGGGATTGTATAGCTATGAAGGGACTCTCTTGCACAGAAGAAATCTAGCTAGGGAGGCATCTGATAAACCTCGTGGAGGCCCTGAGCTCAGTGGGGAAGAAGGGAGAATTGTATTAATGCCAGATATGTGGAGTTTTTAAGACAAAGGAATTGTCTGTTGTCGGTTTAATAGGCTAGAGATTCGTCCTTAGCCAGAGAAAGAAGGTCTTGATATTGATGTTGAGGAAGCATCTGATAAACCTCGCAGAGGTTGTGACATAGGGAGTATCTCAGAGAATTTGCAAAAGACCTAAGGAACACAGAAAAGTTTCCCTAGTGATATCATGGCTTGGAAAAGGGGTGGTTAGAGTGTTAAGAGTGAATGCCTCTGATCCTACGGTTGGGTGGAAAGGCAAAAACCCACAGTCAGTTGAATGGATACAACTTGTAATAGATAAGTATTTCATATGCCCTGTGTACTTGAAATGAAATGAATGATTGAATTATTTTTTCCAACTGTAAACTCCTGCTTTTGGGTGCTAGTAGGATGGCAAGTTTAGTGTATGCCTTGCACAGTTGAATAGAATTACCTTGTAATAATCTAGGACACAGAAATTAAACCCCTATATGTGTTTTATGTGTATATGAGGAATAGAGGTATATTAAAAAAAAGTAAATGTGTAATCTGATGCAATGATCGTTTCAAGAGAAAGGAGAACTGCTAGCAATGGGCTCTTTAACTGGATTTGGGGACATAAGATTGTGGCCCCTATGTTGGTTGGGAAAATACTCAATGGATTTCTCAAGGACCAAATCCGCAAACATAGAGTCGAGATAGAATCTACGGGACTACCTCGATCATGTCGATTTCCTTGAATTACCTTTCCTGTTGTGGAATTTAAGCTCTATAGACGAGGGGCGCTTCCTTCAAATCATTGTCCAAGTGACCATGGGTTGATTCCCACAACCTTAGCCAATTTTTTTCTAAGAGTTAGGAGTGTAGCCTCTAGATCTTGACAAAGTTCCATAGGACTAGGACCTTGGAACCCTTCGTTGCACTAAAAAAGGAGCTAAGTTATTCAAGAATCTGAGGTGAATGAACTTTGTAGTGTACTAAATGCATCAAAGATGACTTGTAGAATCGATATATTGATAGTGGACTGAAATTTGGTTGTCATTTAGTAGTTATCGTGGGATTCATCCCCTTGTTAAACCCCAATCCACTTCTCAGTCATGAAGTAACGTGAGTCGTAGATATGAGGTTACCCAGGATCTCCCCTTACTATTGGATCTACGTCATGGTCATTCGATGTTGACCTACTCCAGGAGAGAAAATTTGTTAAAAAACCAGAAACCCCGCACACTGAACTCGCAAGTTAACATGAGTCGTTGATCTGGGAATCCATTGGGAACCTCTCCTGCCTGTCCGATCAACTAGTGAAAGGATAGCGTAAATCACTTCAATGAAGTCTTACTTCGGGAGGTTCGACATGTTGGTGAATGAGAATATCATCGAAGGACGGAGTGATGTGGCATGATGACGTCACCTAGGGTGATGTGGACCCATAGTAGGTGTGCCATGTGTCACCCTGATTCATGAATTTCATAGACCTTATGTGTCAAATGGAGCTTGGCACGTGTCACTAGTTGATTGGGCCATGTGTCACCCTTATCTTCTACCAAATGTCTTCCTCCTGTATCATGGTCGCTTGATCTAATGGTTGACAGGAGTTCAAAACTTTGGGACTCCAAATTTTTTTGAGTGATGGAATGCTTGGGACAAAATGGCCAAAGTTCCGGACCTACCTTCCCATACTCCAATGTTATAATAAACATTAAACATAATTAATTATATTTTGGGGTAATGTAATTACTTGTATTTGTGTAAAGGCATAATACAAGTGGGACCCTCTCTGAAGCTTCAAAATTTGGGAGTTTTGGGGGTATGTTCATAACATCATGATGAGGAACCTTGTCGAAGTCTGAAGACTTATGATTTTATCGAACTTAATAATCCTAAGTTCTACTTTGATATATTTAATTAAATTAATAGGCCAATAAGAGCTAGACAAGCATCGACCTCTGGTTGAGTGAGTATTTGTATGTTATGATGAGGTGGCATGCTAGGTGATAGGGAACCACGTGGGTGCCACATGGCGATGAAAGAACCTAGTTCGTAAAGGCCTAAATAACTTTGAAGGACCATAAATTGTTTTCCAGAACTCAGAATTGGACAAATTTATAGTCGTTGGAAAACCCTCATCGAATCGAAGGAAATGTAATCCTAGTTTCAGGGATTCAAGATGATTGAGAAAAGACAAATTCTTATGCCCCATCCCTGAAAAGGATACCTAAGTGATTGGGTGTGCTACAAAGTGGTATCAGAGTGGGAAACAACACTTGGTCTTCTTGGGCTCGCGAAAGAGTCAAGTGATTTTTTTCTTTCATAAAAAAATTTAAGGGAGAGGGAACCCTACCCTACCCTACCCTATCTAGCAGAGCATGATTCAAAAATAGGCCTATATGGGCTAGAGAACAGTGATAATACTAGTTTACCAAGGCTAATATGAGCCTGCTGAGAGTATTACCGTTGTATGGAAATTGTCTGCATAAATTCCTTAAGGAGAAGGATGTAGATTAAAATTCAGTTGGGATTTTACCCAACGAGATTGAATCATAATAGACTGTGGCAGAAGAAGCCTATCATTTCTTTTTGGAAATGATACCCAATCCTACAAAATTGTGATTATGTCGAGGGGAATTAATAATAAAAATTGGATGCAAAAGGAATAAACCTATTTTAAGGAATACTTAAGTCCAAAAGGAAAATGGACTACACAGGTGGCAGGAGTTTCCTAAAAGTGGGCTTAATGAAGTCTATGTTAATTAAAAGTGTTTATTAAATGAAGGATTGGAATTTGGAATACATTCCTCCATGTATAGAGGCCTTATGGAAGTAGGTGAGATCAACCTACTTGACCTGTCATAACTGAAAAACTTCCTACTTGGGTAATCCCTCCTTGTAAAATAAAAGAAGTCATGTGGACTAACAATGAACCTCATGGAAGAAGTGGAATGACATGAGCAAGTTGAAAAGATCATGGTTGTGCTAAAGAAGTGTAAATCCATATTAACTAAGGGTAGGTCTATGCATGGAAATGCAAAAGGTAAGTAAGTGGAACATGTCTGCACTGCAGACATGGGTATAATTCTTGGTGCACAAAGATATGTTGAAATGCATATCGAAAAGATAAAGCATGCATATAAAATGCATATATACTTATTATAGTATACAATTGGATGTAAAATATGGTGATGTCATGGATCATATGGTTAATTATGATCTAACTATAGCAACATAAGTAAAATGTTGAAGATGTTGAGGAAGCAAGAAGAATAGGTCTAGTGACCATTTTTTGAAGAGGGAGAACATGTGGAATTCTCTCGTTCTAAAGGGAACTGAGAAATGAATTTGTTTCTGGGTACAGGAATTGTTGGGAAGATTTTTTATAATCAAGTTGATTGAATGAGAAATCACAACAGCCTCCCTTGCTTGGTGGATAGAAAACTAATCTGCCATAATTCTTGTGGGAGGAGGAGAGTGAGCTCTGTCCCTGGTTGTTGCTGAATAGAAGGAAGAATTATGGGTGTAATGGTTGGGGCCGATCTACATGTACAACCTATATTCTATTTTTTTTATGAGGATAGACAGAAACAACTAGAACCTCTACAAAAATTAAAAAAATAAAAGAAGGAGATGGAATTTCTGCCCAAGACTAATTATGATATTGTAACACCCTGTTTCCCCCAGTTTGTAAATATAACTGAACTGGCCAAGAACTATGGAAAACTCATAAATGTGAATGACATAGTGAACTTATTGCAGGACTGCTGAGAGGGGATGTGCAGAAAAGAGACCACGATGGTGGTGGAAGGCACCTGAAAAGGTGGCGTTA
>SNQJ01S0144967.1:8204-23978 GCA_010110895.2 Picea sitchensis
CAGGTTGTTTTTGGTCAGCCAGCGTGTACACACATGCAGTAATGAGTTAGGGCGTGTGGGCCTTTATTCAAGAGGATTTTCAAAGAGTTGTTCAACAGTGTTTCAGAAAAGAAGGGATATGAGTTGGCCTGATGCTAGGTAAGCATGTGTGGTGCAATTCAGGGTTATAACACAACCTCACAATAACTTGCACTTAGCCTTCCAAGCCTTACACAATTCACACAGAGCACTTATTCAACATCACATAGATGCACTACTAACTGCACTAAGCAATCACACCTACTTCACATATACTTCATATTTATTTATACATACAAAAGTGGGCCTAAGCGTGGGTAAAATCACGGGCCGACATCCATTTCCCATTACATTATCCCTAAAAACCCAAAATGGACCCAAAAAGGGGTCTAGCTTCCATGATTTTTGCTTCGTGTTGCGCTCCATATTTGACAAGCTGTTGAAGTCCCAAAAACAGTCAAATATGACCAAGTGTTCCTCAAAACTTGGTGAAGGGCCAACAGGCCCCCACCACTCACTTGTGACTCATCCCGAGTCACTCAAGTCTGTTCAATTCCGCTTTGAATTCCTCGATCTTGGCTCGAGCTACTTCGACCTCTTGTCTTGATACTGCCTCTTGCTCGACGAACTACTGGATGAGTGCCTCGCTCATTGGCCCTTCTAGGCGTTGTTCTGCTGTATGCACAACCTGTTCAAGTTCTACTCCTTGGTTTTCAACTTCAGTGAACAACTGACATGCCTTTTCTTACATTGGTTGAAGTTGTTGAGAGAATTCCATCACTTTCTTTTGGATGGTGTGGATCTGCTGTTGGGCTGTGCGCTGATCTGGAAACCTCTTCATTCTTTCAACCATGGTGAGGGTAGTCTTAAACGTAGTCCTAGTGGCTTTGGCTTTCTTCTGGGAAGAATACTTTGGTGGGGTAACCTTCCTTTTCTTGGATGGATCCTCCTCCTGTCTAGGCGGAGTAACTTCACCTTTGTTTTTCTCGACTTCTGTGCCACCTCGCTCTCCACCATCGTCTCCTTTCTCAGGTGATATCGAAGTGGTCTCCGTAGAAGTATTGTTGACATATTGAACTTCTTCATCTTTCTTGGCCTTGCTTGGTCCAGGTGTGTCCAACATAGTTTCAGGGCTATCCACATCGAACATCTCTATGGGGTCCACTGGAACAAGAAGGTCCACTGACCATTCCTTGGAAATCTCCTCCAAGTCATCTTGTGTCAACTTGTAATATGACTGGAGCTGCTATTTATGCTCATCAGCGTGTGCTGTAATGTAGATGAAGTGGCATTCCGCGCTGAATTTCATAAATGGTCTAAACCTATGAAGTGTGTTCGGGGTGATGCACGATGTAGACTGGATTGCGATCTTCAATTGGTTGTAATAGGCATGGAATATGTCATTGGACCGCCACTTCTTGTTCATGTCGTTGGAGTACCATATCGTACAGAACTTCGTGGCCAGTGGTTCAAATGGCACGATGTCCGGGAAAGTTGCACCTTCCGGTAGCTCCCATGCGATGAACGTGATCAGTATGAGAAGCCAGCTGAAGTGGAACTCATTCCCTTGGTCTTGTGCTTCTTTGTAATCAAGATCTAGTTGGTTTACAAGGTACTACACCAAGTTCATATGTAGTCCCTTTGCGCACTTTCCTACGAGGTCAACTACAAATCCAGTTACTTGGGTCGATCTGTTTTTTCGAACTAGTTTACCTGCGATCATATGAGAAACAAGGTGCACTACAACATTCTCGATGGAATCCACCTTGTAACCTCGTGTTCCTTTCTCTACATCACCATAAGTGTCCTTTATTCTCTGGGCGAGAGTGCGATCTGCGGTCTTTTTGGGGTAAAACTCCTGCGGGTCAGGGCCCTGCATGCTTAGCCCTGTGATCCGATTGATCAGAGTCAGATCCATTATGATGCATCAGTTCAACCATAGGTATCCTCCATGATAGCAGGACAATAGTAACTTGATGCACGTGTTTACTTCTTGATGCCTCCCGAAATGAGGAATCTTCATCATGTTGAGGAGGGTTGACTACGCGAGGTTATGGGTCCATTGCTGGGGAACGATCTTTGGGTTCTTCCCTTTGGTGATAGTCAAATACTTATGCGGGGATAACATACTGTATGCCTTCCTGTCGCTGAGGTTGAATTCGCTAAACTTCAAGGTGGTGATCTTGTCTTGGTCAGTGCACACTGTGTGTATCCCCTTTGGGAGGTACACAGTGACCAACTTGTATTCAAAGTCCCTGGGCACACTATCTCGGTTCACTGTGCTGCTTAGAGGTGCAATGTATGTAGGTAAGATGCTTGGGATCATCTTCACAGTTGCAAAATCATTTCCGAGCTTCAATCATCTTTCCGAGGGAAGTCAGGATGGTCCTGCTCAAGCAGTGGAGGAGGAGGTTGGCAGTGCTCCCGAGGACGATGCTTGTACACCTATAGACAATCCTCATTCCAACATGACTCTCTCGACTCTGAGGCTAGCGAGTACGTCTCTGACAGATTCTTCAGCTGCGCTAAATTCGTCGAACATATATGCTCAAGACCAATAGCTCGGGTTCTCATAGTAACGTAGGTAGAGAGTAAGGGCAGAGTAATCACTGTTCACAATTGCGGGCTCAAACTCATGATTTAGCAAAAGTGTCTTCTGTGCATGGTGTGGCGAGCTAAATAGGAAATTCGTCAACGGTCTACTTGTAATAGTTATGAGGCTTCCATTATCATAGATATGTTCATTATGGTGAGGTCCAACGGTTTGGCGGTGATCCTTTAATTCTTTTTGATCCATTCGGAGTGGCATTCGAATGGATATATCGACCTCCAATGGGTATATTGTTTCACTACAACGAAGTTCCATATGTCATTGTTATGATATCCCGACGAAGCTCAATTCCTGTGATTTCTCCTTCTGCGAAGTTTCCTCTAGAATCTTCTGTAAATTTTTTATCCTTGCTCTCTTCTTGCTTATATTCTTAGCCTTCTTCCCAGTGAGCTTTGTCTCAGTTTTCCTTTGTCCATCCTGATTCTTATCTTCTCTCGACATAGTCACTTCACGATGCTGAGATTCTTTCTTCATATTCAAGGGTAATACTCCTTCATCATATGGATTAGGTATTTCGATCTTCTGTGGTTCCTCTAATGCTCTTATAGCTTCGACATCCAAGTCCTTGGTGTTCAATGACTTATATCTATTCTCTTGTTCTTCCATTAAGTAGGCGATCCTTTTAGTCATAAATTCCATGAGTTCTTGCTTCTTCTGTTCCAGGGCTTCCTTTTCTTCTTTTTTCCGGATTTGGTCTTTTTCAATTCAGATCTTGCCTAACAAAGATGGAAATGGGGCATGGTCCTCAATAAATTTAATAATTTCTAATTCTTCCTTTGTCAAAGCTCCATGGGTACTCATATCTATATGGGTAATTCTGCCACATAGGGTTACCATTTTTCCTTTAAACAACCCTATTTTTCCTAGTGAAGGAACCATAGCAGGCCTTCCTAGGGTTTCCCAAGTACTTTCTATCATAATGTTCATCTATGTTTCCTCATCCAGAGCACAATCAATGTCGAAGTCTCCTATTCTTACTTTGATTTTCTCCTTTTCTTTGAAGATCTCTGACAAACTGACATCTTTATGTTCATCCAGGGATTCTTTCATTTTCAGTAACATAATCTCTGATTATTTCTAGGATTCTTCTATAATCTTAGTCTCTTGTTCTCCTTCAGAGTTTGCTTGCTCCATATTCATCTTTTCAAGTCTAGCAATCATCTAGGGCAATTCAGTACTTCATGGTCCATAGCCTTACAACAAAGGCAACTAGGGTTTCTCCCAGGGCATTCCTTAGCAATATGTCCTCGTCTTATGCAACTGTAACAAAGAGTTAATCCTCTCTTTCTCTTCAATGATCCCCAACTCTTCTTACACGGCGCGCTAGGATCATAATGGATAGCTTGAAAAAAATTCTTTCTAGGATCCTGCATGCATTGGTTAGTCCAAAAATTCTTTCGGTGCATAGGTATAACATATCTTTCATTATTCTTATCAGATCTATTCATATCAAACGTTCTTTCATCTAACAATGCCCTAGTTTTCAAGCTAGGAAAAAATCTATCAAGCATACCTAAATCCATACTTTAGAAACAAATTTTTTCACTTCTTTTACTTCTATAGGGCACAAAGCTTCCAGATCTAATAACTTTTAACTATTCTTACCTTTATTAGAGAACAGAGCTCACAGATCTTACTTATTTTCTGCAGTATCAATCTCTTTCTTTCAGAAATTTCCACTTTTTACTTTTCTTAGAGCACAGAGCGTTCAGATATTGCTTCTTTTCTTCAGATCTGATCTTCCTTTCTTCATATCTGACCTTATTCCTGGCACAAAGCTTCACAGGTCGAGTAAAAAGATGCGCACTAGGGAAACATATATACACACAAAGATTTATTTTGCACAAAGTTTCTTCTTCCTCAGTTCCCAACAGTCACAGTTTTAGGTCCCGACAATGGAACCATTTGTTGGCACAGGGGATGACCCGGGTTTCAATGCTACAACAACGCACCAACAAAACCCTAACTACCGGCCCTTTAGGCAACACCTGCAAAGAAGATAAAGTCTCACCCAAGGTAGAGGTAGGGGTGGTTGCAAGACTCAGGTGTCTGCAACCTTAGCCGGGACACAAATATGTGATTATAACGCTTAGTAATCACTTAGCATAGATTATTAATCAATATTCAACCCTTATGGTACTTCAAATATAGCACAAAGCATCGTAGTATGTACTTAGATCTAAGATAATTCAACACTTAGCCACAATAAGATAGATTAGATTCGACAGATCAAGCACTAAGCATCTTACATACCAGATCTAACATTCATTCATATCTTAGAAGCACAAAGCATAAATAGATCTACCTAAACACATCAAAGCACTTAACAAAGGAAGAGACAAACACATCAGGTCGAGGCACAGAGCACAACACACAGATTTACTGTGGTTCACCCCACCCTGGAGCTACGTCCACAAAGTCTTCTTCTTTATTAGCTTCAGTTAATCATGCTACAACATAGAGCCATCCGGATCCCTCTTCGCATAGGACAGAAGATTTGCGCAGCTCACTAGACCCTTCTTCCTTGCATTACAACACTTAGCTTCCTATAGCAACCTAACAGTAACTTGCAATTAACCTTGCAAGCCTTCCACAATTCGCACATAACACTTATTAAACATCACATAGATGCACTACCAATTGCACTAAACAATCACACCTACTTCAAATCTACTTCATATTTATTTATACATACAAAAGTGGGCCTAAGCGTGGGTAAACCCACATACCGACATTCCTTTCCCATTACATTATCCCTAAAAACCCAAAAAGGGGTCTAGCTTCCATGATTTCCGCTTTGCGTTGCACTCCATCTTTGACAAGCTGTTGAAGTCCCAAAAACGGTCAAATATGATCAAGTGTTCCTCAAAACTTGGTCAAGGGACAACAAACCCCATGCACAATTAGATGTTAGATTATGCTTTGATTTATGATTTTATAGTCAAGTTTAAAACATAGTTTTAATCATAATAGAACCGAGTTTTTATTTGGGTCCTCTTCGACAGGGATTTGATGGATGGATATAATTAATTTCAGTTTTTAATTATATCTTGCTTATCTCATTTTTATATAGATCTTGTTTAATTAGTTGTTGGTTAATGTAGTTGTTAGTTTACTTTTCAATATCATAGTTTAATTTTTGTTCTTAAGCATTTTCTTATTGCAATTTGAATTGTTAGAATATATGTAGCATAGTTTCATTTATGTAATTTGCTTTCCTAGAATTAAATTGCAATTATATTTCTTAGTTAATGGTTGAATCTAGTTTTGCTTATGTAGTATAGAAGTATAATGATGATCTCGTTACGTTGTTGATGGTTTATACATGAATATGCAGGGTATCTAACATTGTTTTGTCATGGCAACATTCTCATTGGATTGTTTAATCCACACCTTTCACTTTGCCATTGAGATTAGAGTTGAGCTTATACCGCTTGAATTGTCCTTTGTTGTCAAGTGTCATCGAGATATCATCCGACACCAAAGACATTCACACAACCACCAACATTACATTTGAGCTTTTCATAGGTTAAAAGGATAATTTTCTTGCTTTCATAGATCAGAAGAGATAGTTTTCTTGCTTTCATAGTTTAGAAGATAGTTTTATTGTTGTTGTAGGGTAGATAGTCTTTGCTTTGATAGATCAGATAGTAGTTTGCTTATCATAGGTTCACAATTAGTTGTTAGTTCTTCTTGCTTTCAATTAAATATATTTCCTTTCATGAATTAGAAATAGTTTTGAATTAAGAATTTAGTCCACTTGCCTCTTAGGCTAGATAGTTGTTCAATGAGAAGTTTTAATTTGATTGCTTGCAGTAGTTAGTTGTTTTTTCTTACTTGTCTATTTTCTTTAGTAGGTTAGTTAGTTGTCTTTGATTATTTGTCTATTTCTTTAGTAGGTTAGATAGTTGTCTATGCTTACTTGTTTACTTGCTTTAATAGGTTAGTTAGGTGTCTTTGCTTGCTTGTTTATTTATTTGCTTTCAAAGGGTAGTTGCTCATTGAATGTAGGTTGGCAAGTTAAAATAGTTTTCTTTTGTTAGTTGCTCATTATTATTCTTAAATAGTTTGCTTTTGCTTATTGTTATGAACTAGTTTGCTTCAAGTAGGGTTTTTACTTGTTTTCTTAGAACTATCCATCGATCCTTGGCGCAAAATTACTTAGGATACCTAGTTTCAATTTGCTTAGTAGGGTTTGTTCATTAGATAGTTTTTTTTTAGTAGATTAGCCTTATATAGATACCTTCCTTAATTAGACTATACTCCTACTAGCCTTCTAACTTTGGCATATATTTTTCTACAACTCTAATTTTACTTACCCCGAGTTGACAATTTAATTGAGGGTTTTAACTGTGTTTTTAGCGCATATATAACACCCATAATTTTTGGCGTCGTTGCTGGGGAGTTGTCTCAAGGTAGGAAGTAGTTAGAAAATAGATCATTCCTAGACCTTAGCATTAGATTGGTGATGGGGGGAATTTAAGACGAGAGGTAAGAACCTGCGCATTTGCTATAGCAGGTTCCCCCAAACCCAATGGTATTTTTTCCTTTTTGTTTTTGTTTTCTTTCATGAATAGACCTAGAAACCAAATGGTAGCTTTTTCTTTTGTTTTTTCTTTCTTTCATGAATAGGCCTAGAGACCCACAAGGTAGATACATTAAATCAAAACCAGACCTTTCAACCAAGGTTCATTCCAATCTATTTGGGGGAAGGAACGTTTCGCTTATAAAATCCGCAGACCGATACTGAAAAACAAGAGCTAGCTCAACTCAAAGAGGTAAAATAGTCTCTGAAGAGACTAACACAGGGAGCACTCTAGAACAAGAAATTGAAGCATCAATCATATTAGGAAAGGAGGCAAGACCACTCGAGCCTTCTGCAGAACCAAACAATACAACCTTTTCTTTTACACCACCAAAAGGGGACCCTAATTTTAAGGACATCAGAGACCCTGAATAGGTGAATCTTTTGTTTGGTAGTTCAGCCAATGTAATCATCTCTCAAATTGACACAAAAACTTTGGCACCAATAGTCTCAACCGGCTCGAGTAGAGTCCCATATATCCAATCTGTAGGAAGACCTTTCCATCAAAGGGAAATCTTGTTTTCTTCAAAGATAAAACCACCTAGGTACTCTCTTTTTGGAAATCAAGCCAATATGGGTGATCAAGAGGACCATAACAATGTAATAAATGGGGAGGAAGAAGAAACTGGAAACCAAACGGAAACTACCTTCGGATTTTAGATTTTGGACACTGCTCCAAATGTCAACATGAAGAATATTCCTCTCTCAACACTGCCTACCTTTTATGGTAAAAATAACGAAGATCTAGACACCTTCCTATTTGAATTTGACATCTTGTGTAGGAGCTACAACTACATACAAGATACCTAGAAATAAAAACTCTTTCCTGCCACCCTCAAAGACTCTGCACTAAGATGGTTCATGGGGTTGGGAGAATCTAGTATTAGGTCTTGGGAAGCCATGAAAGACATCTTTCTTAAGAAGTACCAAGACTACTACAAGACCAAAGAGTCTCGTAATGACATCTTGAAAATCCAACAGTTAGAAGATGAGACCCTTGAAGACTATATGAAAAGATTTGGTTATATCTCCCATAAGACAAAATACCATGACCTTCCAGAGGATGCAATTAGGGCTCTTTTCCTTAAGGGAATTTCAGAAGAATATCTAGAAATGCTTAACCTGATGGCATCAGGTGACATCTCTCACAAACCCATTTGCTGAAATATGTGAAATGTGTAAAAACTACTCAAGGAGTAGAGCCAAAACAAGAAAGAATGTTCGGGACCCTTACAATAGAAACTTAAAACCAATTAGTTTAGGTGGTATCACAAGAGCAGAGATAGGGAACCTCTTAGAGAACTTCAAGACATATATCTTAAGCACAATAGGTTCCCAGTTGGATACCCTAAAAATAAAAAAGAAACAAGAGGAGCAAAATGCATCAATGAGGATATATTTCCCAAGATGCAAGAGGAAGCATTCCTCAAGGGAATGATCATTAGATAAAATTTCAGTTTGTGGCTTCTGTACAGAAGACCATATGACTAAAAAATGTCCATAATTGCCCATTTTATTATCCATATATAGGAGTGGAGATCCTGGGGAGTCTTATTATGCACCTAGGAGGCCATGGCAACCTAGGAATCAACCCACATACCTGGATCTATAGTCTCAAGTTCCACCCTATTATCATCAACAAAAATAGTGGAACTCACTAGGTTGGCAAAACTGGTCTACTCAGTACCAACATCCTTGCTTTCAAGGATGGAGGGGAGGACACAACCAAGGAAATCCTCCATCTCCATCTATCCCTATGTCCAACCATCCTTATCCTCAGTTCCCACCGAACACTCCACAGCTTTTGCCAGGTTTTGTTCCACCACCTTTACCTCCTATTCCACAACAAAAACTGCTACAATACCAAAATGCAAGCTCCTCGAGACCAACACTATTACCGGAACAACCAGTGCCAAATCCTAATGATAAGCCCCGTCAACCTCTTCACAATGTTGAGATGCATGCCTTCCTGACATATATTATTACTCCTGTTCCATTACAGGAAATTCAACTAAGATCAGGAAAAGTTATGGAGAGGCAAAAAACTTCAGTAGTCATCCAGGAAGAAGAAGAAACCACCAAACAACCCACAGATAAATCTAGGTGGGAAGATGTTATTATATTGAAGAATCAATAACCTAAGCTTCCCCAAAATGAAACTTCACAAATTACGAAGGTCCCTCCTTAGCTAGACTGATTGGTAATTGAGAAACCTACCACCCGATCAAAATTTGACATTTTGAATGAATTGAAAAGTATTTGTGTCAAGATTCCTCTTCTTCAGGCCATTAAAGACATTCCAATATATAGTAAGGTAGTCAAATAATTGTGTATCAAGAAGCTAGGTAGGAAGCAAAAAGATCCCCCTACAATACACTTGATAGGAGGACTTTCCGAATACATATTAGAGCAACCAAAACTAGCAAAACATGGGAATCCAGGAAACCCTGTAGTGAACATAACCATTAATGAGGTCTCCATTGGAAACACTCTCATAGACCTAGGGGCAACCATCAATGTTATGATTGCTACTACCTTGGAACAATTACAGTTACAACCTCTTCTTCAACCTACCCTAACCATTTTGGAATTAGAAGATAAGACTAGGGTTATACCTGAAGGAATTTTAGATGATTTCATGGTTACTTTAGCCTCATGGGAGTACCCTGTAGATTTTCTTGTCATTCATTCAAAGGATCCTACCAAAGGCCATCCCGTCATTTTGGCAAGACCTTGGCTAGCCACAACCAATGCATTTTTTGGCTATAGAGAAGGAGAAATGACCATCTCGAATGCTCTCTCTATCCAAAAGCTCACTATTTACCCTCCATCTCAACCTATTATGGAGAATCTATGGTGGCTTGAATGTCCATATGAGAACGAGGATTGGGAAGAACCCGTATTGCCAAGTGACCATGCATGGGAACTTCAGGAGCACACAACATAAAATGTGTTAAACCAGTTCATTTCTGCTATCACATGTGTGTATTTTCCATAGTTCTTTCCCTAATTTGAATACATGTTGGCCCTGACCAAGTTTTGAGGAACACTTGGTCATATTTGACCATTTTTGGGACTTTGACAGCTTGTCAAATATGGAGCGCAACGCGAAGCAGAAATCGTAGAAGCTAGACCCCTTTTTGGGTTTTTGGGGATAATGTAATGGGAAAGGGATGTCAGCCCGTGGGTTTACTCACGCTTAGGCCCACTGTTGTATGTATAAATAAATGTATAGGCAAAGTAAGTGAAAAGAGGGGGGGGGAGAGTAGTAGAGTGCGATCTATGTGATCGAAGAGTTGCGAGTTGTGCTAAGTGCTAGTAATGATTGTAAATTCTTTGTGCATACTGTTAGAGACTAAGTGCAGGATATTGTAGAAGGCTATGCACTTTTAGCGCAAGGAAGAAGGATCTAGTGAGTTGCGTAGATCTTCGGTCCTATGCGAAGAGAGATTTGGATGGCTCTGTGATGTAACCTGATTAACTAAAGCTAATAAAGAAGAAGACTTTGTGGACATAGCCCCAGGGTGGGGGTGAACCACGATAAATCTATGTGTTGTGCTCTGTGCCTCGACCTAATGTGTTTGTCTCTTCCTTTGCTAAGTTCTTTGATGTGTTTAGATAGATATATTTATGCTTTGTTCTTCTGAGATATGAATGAATGTTAGATCTGGTATGTAATATGCTTAATGCTTGATCTACTGAATCTAATCTATCTTGTTGTGGCTAAGTGCTAAATTATCTTAGATATAAGTACATACTGCAATTCTCTGTGCTATCTGGGAAGTATCACAAGGGTTGAATATTGATGAATAATCTATGCTAAGTGATTGCAAAGTGTTATAATCACAGATCTGTGTCCCAGCTAAGGTTGCAGGCACCCGAGTCTTGCAACCACCCCTGCCTCTACCTCGGGTGAGACTTCATCTGCTTCGTAGGTGTTGCCGAAAGGGCCAATAGTTAGGGTTTTGTTGGTGCGCTGTTGTAGCATTGAACCCTGGGTCTACCCCTATTCTAACAAATGGTTCCGTTGTCGAGACTTGAAACTGTGATTGATGGGAACTGAGCAGAAGAAGCTTTGTGCAAAGATTCGTTCTGAAATTATGAAATCTCTGTGCGTGGATCTATGCCCTAGTGCACAGTGATCCACTTGATCTGAAAATATCTATGCTGAAGAAGGAAGGACAGATCTGAAGGAAAGAAGTCAGATCTGCAAGAAAAGAGGTTGATACTGGAAAAAAAAAGGGTCAGATCTACATAAAGAGGTAAGATCTGTAAGATCTGTGCTCTGATAAAGGTAAGAATAGTTAAAAGTTCTTAGATCTGGAAGCTTTGTGCCACATAGAAGTAAAAGAAGTGAAATTTTTTGTTTCTAAAGTATGGATCTAGGAATGATTGATAGATTTTGTCCTAGCTTGAAAACTAGGGCATTTTTAAATGAAATAAAGTTTGATATGAATAGATCTAATAAGAATAATGAAAGATATGTTATACCTATGCATAGAAATAATTTTTGGACTAACCAATGGATGCAGGATCCTAGAAAGAAATTTTTGCAGGCTAGCCATTATGACCCTAGCAAGCAGTACAAGAAAATTTGGGGATCATTGAAGAGAAAGAGAGGATTAACTCTTTGTTACAGTTGCAGAAGACCAAGACATCTTGCTAAGGAATTCCCTGGGAGAAACCCTAGTTTCCTCTATTGTAAGGCTATGGACCATGAAGTACTGGATTTCCCTAGAATGATTGCTAGACTTGAAAATCTGAATATGGAGCAAGAAAACTACGAAGGAGATCAAGAGACTAAGATTATAGAAGAACCCTAGAAAGAATCAGAGATTATGTTACTGAAAATGAAAGAAACCCTAGATGAACTTAAAGATGCCAATTTGTCATAGATCTTCAAAGAAAAGGAGAAAATCGAAGTAAGAATATGAGACTTCGACATTGACTGTGCTCTGGATGAGGGAACACAGATGAAAATTATGACAAAAAATACTTGGAAAACCCTAGGAAGGCCTGCTATGGTTCCTTCACTAGATAAAAAATAGGGTTGTTTAAAGGAAAAATGGTAACCCTGTGTGGCAGAATTAACCAGATAGCTATGAGTACCCATGGAGCTTCGACAAAGGAAGAATTCAAATTTATTAAATTTATTGAGGGCCATGCCCCATTTCCATCTTTGTTAGGCAATATCTGGATTGAAAAAGACCAGATCTGAAGAAAAGAAGAAAAGGAATCCCTAGAACAGAAGAAGCAAGAAATCATGGATTTTATGACTAGAAGGATCGCCTACTTGATGGAAGAACAAGAGAACAAATCTAAGCTATTGGACACTAGGGACTTGGATGTCGAAGCTATAAGAGCATTAGAGGAACTACAGAAGACCGAAATACCTAATCCATATGATGGAGGAGTATTACCCTTGGATATGAAGAAAGAATCTCGACATCGCGAGGTGACTATGTCGAGAGAAGATAAGAATCAGAATGGAAAAAGGATGATTGAGACGAAGCTTCACAGAAGGAAAAATCATAGGAATTGAGCTTCACCGGGATAACATAACAACAACATATGACACTTCATTGTGGTGAAGAAATATAGCCATTGGACCAATATACCCGTTCGAATTTCACCCCAAATGGATAGAAAAACATTAAAGGATCACCACCAGACCGTTGGACCATGCCATAACAGATGGATCAAATTTCATGGAAGCTTCATACCGGTTGCAAGAAGACCGTTGAAGAATTTCCTATTTAGATTGTCGCGCTGTGCTCGAAGAACAATTTTTCCAACTGAAAAGTCGAAGCCCACAAAACTAGTGATTGTCTACAGTGATCATTGCAAGCAGATTGTTCATCCTAGTGCAATATTTTGAGATCATCGTGATCCTGATTATCTTTCCCGAGTGTGTATGTATGATGAGCTCGCCGCACTTGAGGAATCTGTCACAGAGGTCCTTCTCGATTTAATGACTGAGAGAGTCATGTTGGAAAGAAGAATGTCCATCAGAGTCCAAGTATCATCGATGAGAGGAGTGCAAGCCTCCCTCGACTACTCGAGCAGGAACATCTCAAGCTGACGCAGAGAGAAGAACTAAGAATAAGGATGACATATCCAACGCGAAGTTAGTGCCATCCATCCTACCAGCTTACATACCCCCTTTTAGTGGTCAGATTAATAGGGACAATGTCCCTAGAGACTTTGAATACACCCTAGTCACTGCATATCTACCAAAATAAGTATGCACCTACTGCGTAGATCAAGACAAGGTTGCAGCGTTGAAGTTTTGCGAATTCAACCAGGGGGACCGTAAAGTTTACAACATGCTCACCCCGTATAAGTACTTGACGAGAAATAAGGGCAAGAATTCGAAGCTCATCCCTCAACAATGGACGATGAACCTTTCACAATCTACTTTGCTCAACGTTATGAAAATACCACACTTCGGAAGACACCAGGTGGTGAATGCTTGTGTAAAATTGTTGCTAGCAAGTTACCACAGGGGATACCTGTGGTTAGATCATCACGTAACTATTGATCTGGCACTGATCAATAGGATCAACGAGCTTAGCATGCAAGGCCCTGATCCCCATGAGTACTATCCTGGAAAGACCACAGACCATGCTCTTGCACAGAAGATCAAAGAAGCCTATGGCGATGTTGAGAAAGGTGCGATAGGCTACAAGGTAGCTTCTATTGAAAGTGGCACAGTGTGCCTCGCATGCCAACTGATCGCAGGGAAGTTGGTATGCAAGAATTGACTAACACACGTATCTAGATTTGTAGTTGAACTCGCAAGAAAGTGCGCAGAGGGACTACAGATGAACTGGGTGAAGTACCTGGTGAATCAACTAGATATTGATTGCAGAGAAGCGCAGGATTAGGGGCATGAATTCCATTTTAGCTAGCTACTGATACTGATCGCTTTTGTTGCATGGGAGATACCGGAAGGCGCAACCTTCCCAGACCTTGACCTCATTGAGCCACTAGCCATGAATTTCAGTACATTATGGTACTCGAACGACATGAGCAAGCAATGGTAATCGAATGTCATTTTCCATGCGTACTATAACCAATTGAAAGCATCCATAAGGAGTGCACCTCGCATAACCCTGAACACTTTACAAAGATTCTGACCTCTGATAAAGTTCAATGCGGACTGCCACTTTATATACCTAACCCCACGCGCTGATGAGCACCATGAACAACTTCATTCCTATTATAAGCTGACAGAAGAAGACCTGGAAGAGATCACCAAGGAATGGTCGGTGGACCTCCTTTTTTCAATAGACCGTGCAGAAATGTTCGACATCGATAGCCATGGAACTACACAGGATACACTTGGGCCCAGTAAGACAAAGAAAGCAAAGACAACGAAGAAGACTGAAGAAGTCCAGGATGTTGACAACCTATCTATAAGGACGACTTCCATTACACCAGATGAAGAAGGTGATGAAGAAGAAGGTACAAAAACTGAACAACAAAAAGTTGAAGTACCATCGCCTAGGGACGAATAAGACTCATCGAAGAAAAGGAGGGTCTCACCTCTAAAATATTCCTCCAGAAAGAAACCAAGAACCCCTGTAGCCAAGATGCGAACTGCCCTCATGCTGGATGACTTTGATTTCATTGCCCGCATGCCACCTAGGCCCTAAAGAAAGCATAGGAGGAAATTATTGAGAAAATCCAAGCCATGCAACAAGAGAAGAATGCTCTCCAAGAAAAATTTGAAGAAGACAGAGCGAAGATCCAAAAAGAGAAAGAGCAACTACTCGCAAAGAAGATAGGAATTGAAGAATCAGTCAACAAAGCATTTCTCTCTGTGGCTGGCTTAAAGCAGAAGTCTGAAGAGCCCATAGAGCACCAAGTGATGAAGCTGGCTGAATTTATTCAACAAATTCAACAAAGGTTCATGGAATTAGATCTTCAGACCATACCACAGACTCCACAAGAAGTGCACAAACAACGAGAATTGAATGCTCAGAGCACGGTTGAGAGGATTAAAACACTTGCTGCAGAATGTAAACAACTAAGTAGCAGAAGCGCGTAGATATATGAACAACTATATGAAGACCCAGAGTTTAAGAAACTAGAGTCCCAACTACAGGAATCAAAGCAACACGCAGATATAGTACAGGCATAGCTCAAGCTCTTGTCATCCATCGAGATGATGAAGAGATCCTAGGAACAACGCACTGCCCAACAACCCGTTCTTACCATGCAGAACAAAGTGATGGAAGTCACCCAGAAACTCCAGCCGAGCTAGGAGGCAACCTACCTACTATTTGAAGAAATTGAAGGCCAAGGAACACTACTAGAACAAGTTGTTGTTACAGTCAAGCAATAGGTACTTCATCGAGAAAGAAGTAGTAGCACAGAGACAAGTCGAAGCAGCTTGAGCCAAAGTTACCCAGACCTGAGTGACTCGGGACGAGTCACAGGTGAGTGTTGGGGGCCTATTTGTTCGACAACACAGGTATTCCAACAGAGGACGAACACCTTCAGTAACCACTCACATAACCAGATCAAAGATCAACACACCGATGTTTTCACGTGG
>SNQJ01S0144967.1:23988-43228 GCA_010110895.2 Picea sitchensis
CCATGGTAAATCTGTGTGTTGTGCTTTGTGCCTCGACCTGATGTGTTTGTCTCTTCCTTTGCTAAGTGCTTTGATGTGTTTAGATAGATCTATTTATGCTTTGTGCTTCTGAGATATGAATGAATGTTAGATCTGGTATGTAATATGCTTAGTGCTTGATCTTCTGAATCTAATCTATCTTGTTGTGGCTAAGTGCCGAATTATCTTAGATCTAAGTACATACTACGATGCTCTGTGCTATCTTCGAATTATCATAAGGGTTGAATATTGATGAATAATATATGATAAGTGATTGCTAAGCGTTATAATCACAGATCTGTGTCCCAGTTAAGGTTGCAGACACTTGAGTCTTGCAACCACCCCTGCCTCTACCTCCGGTGAGACTTCATCTGCTTCACAGGTGTTGCCAAAAGGGCTAGTAGTTAGGGTTTTGTTGGTGCGTGGTTGTAGCATTGAACCCTGGGTCTGCCCCTGTGCCAACAATACATGTTTGGGGAAGAATTTCAAGAACAATTAGACCCATCGATTTTGTCTTCGACATATTTTATTTTCAAGATAGATGAGTTTGCCATGTCTTACACTATGCCCTATGAGATTAGTCCATGAAATTTTTAACATATAAACTTTGGGCTATATACAGACCAACTGAAACAGTTAGTAGATATACTTAAAGCACAATCAAGAACATTTTCCTGGGAATACAATGACATGAAGGGTATACACCCCGACACATGCATCCATAACATATATACCCAGGGGTAAGTAACACCTGTTAGGAAACCCCAGAGAAGGATGAACCCAACACTTAAAGATATAGTCAAGGAGGAGATCCAACAGTTGTTAAATGTCGGATTTGTCTATCCCATCTCCGACAACAAGTGGGTATCCTCGCTTGTAGTGGTTTGAAAGAAAGTGACCGGGAAATGGAGAATTTGTGTTGTTTTTCAGGAACTCAACAAAGCCACTCCGAAATACTACTTTCTGCTCCATTTCATTGACCAAGTTCTAGATACCTTGTCCAGAAAGAAGTATTTCTCCTTTCTAGATGGGTACAATGGGTACAACCATATTCTTATAGCACCCGAGGACCAGGTGTTGGCACAGGGTCAAACCCAGGGTTCACTCCAAGAGTGCACCAAAAATCCCTAACTACTGGCCCTTTCGGAAACACCTGCGAAGTAGATGGAATCTCACCCGAAGTAGCTATGGGGGGTTGTAGGACAGAGATGTCTACAACCACGGGAATATCAAGTGGATCTTAACACAATACAATGCAGTATACCTAGCTCACTTATAACTAAAATCTACTCCACAGTCTATAGATCTAATCTAATACAATAATGCAATAACAATATATCAAATACAAAGATAAAGAATCAATAATACAGACATAACACCAGATATACGTGGTTCACCCTCTCCCTAGGTCCACGTCCACATAACTATGCTTATGATATATTAAAGTAAATATTACAGTTCTTGTATGTGGTCTCTGCTAGCACATCTTCTTGTTCTTCTCTCTTTCTCTCCCCCTCATGCGCACCCAGCTGCAGGACTTGATCTTCACACACAACTAAAAATCTTACAATGCCAGAAGGCTCTTAATCTTAACACTTCTCTCACTCACAATATAATATTCTCTCAATTAAAAACAATCAATAACAATGCTCAACAATAGTACCGACCTGAACTAGGTCCTCTCAACCTCTATTTATACAATATAGTCCCTCACCGACAGCCTTAGTTCAAGACCTAGGTGTCAAAAGCCTAGATATATAAATCCCTAGGTGTCTAAAACCCTAGGTCAACTTAACCCTCTTTTCTCGGGCTTCACCAACCTATCTCTCGTTTCTTCTCGTGCGGTGATAACAATCGCTTTTACCGCTATCTGAGTTTTCCTCAATCCATATACCTTGCTTATCTATCATCCCTGATCTCCTCATCCAACGACTAGCTTTCTTGGGCTTTGCTCCTTCGTTTCTGCTCTTTTTCTTACTTCGACCCAGTAACAGTCACTGTGTCTCCAATGAAGTTCACATTTTACCTCTTCTTCCTTGATCTTTGCTTGATTCCATACTCAAGGGMCAACAACCCCCCAACACTCACATGTGACTCATCCCGAGTCACTTCATATCTGATCCTTCTGTTTTTTTTCGGTTTTGGACTGCATAGTGCAACCTTTACTTTCCTCCTCTTCCTCCTTGTGCAATCTGTCTTTTCTGTGTCTGGTACCTAGTTTCAACTGCACCTGATACCTAGACCCTTTTCCTCTTGTTTTTACTGAGAGCTGTGAGGCAGCTGGATGTCATAGTGCAACTTTAGCCAACTCCTATTTACCAACCCTTCCTTCCATTTTTCGTTCAGCATCTTCAGCTGTGCAACTCCTCCTTTTGTAACATAGGCGATCTCATATGGTCCAATCCAATGCATTCTGAACTTCCCTGGGTGTTTTATAAACTTACTGTCATACACCAGTACTAATTCACCTTGCTTGAATGCCTTCTTCTTGATGTGCCTGTCATGGTAGGCCTTCTCTATGTCCTTTTGAACCTGCTGATGAAATCCTGCAATAAATCTGTCTTCTTCCAGTTCAACCAACTATGCAAGCCTCTCTTGAACAACTCCAATGTCATCCATATATGTAAAGGCAACAATTCTTAAGCTTGGCACCATGTATTCCATTGGGACAACAACTTCGAGACCATAGACTAGCTTAAAAGGGGTCTGCATGGTCAGTTTCTTGCAAGGGTTCTATAGGCCCAAAGTATTGCAGGTACTCTTAAGTCCCAGTCATCCCTGTTCACATTACAAATATTCGTTTATTTTGTATCCAAGATTTTGTTGAATGCTTCAATTGTTCCATTTTCTTGAGGATGATAAGGTGTGCTCTTCTGATGGTAGATGGTAAACTCCTCAGTCAATGCTTCAACTATATGATTGATGAAGTGTGTGCCTTGGTCACTCATAAGGATCTTGGGGCATCCGAACTTGGTTATTATGTCATCAAACATAAATCACGCAACTGTAGTTGCACTACAGTCCTTGACTTCTCTGGCTTCAGCCAATCTGGTTAAGTATTCAATCATAGTAATGATATACCTTGCTCTTGTGCACTTCCCTGGTGGGTTGATAGGTCCCATGAAGTCAATGGCCCATTTTTCGAATGCGTGTAGGGTCATTTGCAGTGCTAATGGAATTTCATCTCTTTTGGATGGTCTCCCAATTCTCTGACACACATCACAAGCTCTATCATAATCCTTAGCATCTCTGTGTAAGGTAGGCCACCAAAGGCTAGCTCGCAGAACCTTCTGCGCAGTTGCTTTCCCTGCATAATGTCCTCCCAATAAGTAGTGGCAGAATTTTTATAGCGCATACACCATGGCCAATCCTTCTCTCTGTGGTGTTGTAGTTAATTTCTCCCGTGGATAACTTCCTACTAGCAAAGGCTAACGGGTGATCGATGTCTCATGTTCCTGGCTGTGCTAACACATCTCCCAATGCAATGGACAATGCATCAACATGCACATGAAACTCTTTAGTCCAATCTGGGAAAACTAGAATGGGCGGAGTAGCCATATTTTGTTTCAGTGTGTCAAAGCTTTGCTGGCATTCTTCTATCCAGCTAAACTGACAGTCTTTCTTCAACAAATTCTCCATAGGTGTTGTAATCTGGGCATATCCTTTAATGAATTTTATGTAATATCAAGTATGTCCTAGCACAGTGCGTAGTTGTTTGACTAAAGTAGGAGGTGAAAGGTCAACAATAATAGAAATTTTAGAGGGATCTACTAGCAGTCCCTGCTTACACACAATATGCCCTAACACCACTCCAAATGGTGAGAAGAAGATGCACTTCTTTAGATTCAAATCAATTTGACACTGCCTGCACTTATCTAACATTAGTCTTAGGCATTCAATATGTTTTTTCAACAAACTAAACATAGTCTAGTCATCAAAATATGCTTCTAAAAATTTATGCAAAAATTCTTTAAATGCTTCAACCACCACCTTGGAGAAGATGGATGGGGCATTCTTTAGTCCAAATGGCATCATTGTATATTGGTAAGATCCCCATTCTGTTGCAAATGTGGTCTTGTGGTGATCCTCCTTGGCAATTCAGATTTGATGATATCCTAAGAATCCATCTGCAAAAGAATACACCTCCTGGCCTCCCACATTATCTAGCACTTCGTCAATGAATGGTGTAGGGAAGGGATCATACAGGAAAGCATCATTCAGCTTCCTGAGATCTACACAGATCATGATTTCTCTTGTCTTCTTGTCTTGCACCACCATAGGACTAATCCATTCAGACTCTTTGATAGGTTCAATAATACCTGCTTCCAGCATTCTGTCGAGATCAAGCTTCACTTTTTCCTTATACTTCGTGTTCAATCTATAGGGTCTTTGCTTGACTGGATTTTCATCTAGTTTAAAATGTATCCTCATCTCTCCCATAGGTCCCTTGATGCCCTTCATATCAGTGAACTTGGTCGGAAACAATTCCTGATATTCGTGCAATAGCTCTGTAATCTTGTCAATGGTAGAAACATCCCAATAATCNATCCTCCTTGGCAATTCAGATTTGATGATATCCTAAGAATCCATCTGCAAAAGAATACACCTCCTGGCCTCCCACATTATCTAGCACTTCGTCAATGAATGGTGTAGGGAAGGGATCATACAGGAAAGCATCATTCAGCTTCCCGAGATCTACACAGATCATGATTTCTCTTGTCTTCTTGTCTTGCACCACCATAGGACTAATCCATTCAGACTCTTTGATAGGTTCAATAATACCTGCTTCCAGCATTCTGTCGAGATCAAGCTTCACTTTTTCCTTATACTTCGTGTTCAATCTATAGGGTCTTTGCTTGACTGGCTTTTCATCTAGTTTAAAATGTATCCTCATCTCTCCCATAGGTCCCTTGATGCCCTTCATATCAGTGAACTTGGTCGGAAACAATTCCTGATATTCGTGCAATAGCTCTGTAATCTTGTCAATGGTAGAAACATCCCAATAATCTCTGACATTAACAAGCTTCAATGTTTCCTCTATACCTATGTTGAATTTTATAATCTTGATTGGCTGACCAATAAATGGTATCTCAACTCCTGGTCCTTTCACAGCTCTTTGGCCTTTTGTCTTAGTGATGTTGACCTTCCTTGGATCATCATCGTCATCTGCATTAATGTTGTAACAACCCTATAGTTTATGGAGAGGCATAATCCACTCGTCCTCTTCTTGTTACAAAGGGAGGCTATATTCTTCTTCAAATACTTTCTTTCTCATAATTTGCAATGTCTGGTCTACTGAAGGATATTGAATTTCAAATAGAAATGTAGTTACAAAATTCTGAGTCATACCTTTCCAATCTGTGGTGATGAGGCGCAGCTCCACTTGAAGGTACCAGTTGATGGGTGTGGTGTCCAACATGTTGATGAATTTGTGCACCCATTTCTCTTGTGGAATATCACTCCAGGATTCCTCACAGCTTCGCACATGGTCCTTTGGGCAGTTTCGACCAGTGTACCTCACTTCACAACTTTCTACTTGGGTTGAGAACCGCACTGTCATCACGGTTCGACATTGTACCCAGTCTGTAATATTTCTTTTGTGCGTCCCCCACCATATTTCTAGTGTAGCTTTCAGGGCCTCATTCATTGCCAACAGTCTCTTTTGCATTGGTACACTTTATTCAAAGTCCAACAAGAAGGTCTCTAATGGATTCAAACCATCAAAGGTGGGTAAGTTGCTCACTGTTGTACCAATTCAACGAACTTCTCTGGTCAGCTTGGCACACCTTCTTGTGGATACTTCATACATCTGATTTTGCCAATTTTCCAGTGGTTCTTCTGAGTCTAATGAGCATACATTGTCATTTCACCAGCTGATATTCCCATTAGCTGTAGGATTAATGTAATCCTGTTGTCTGGCTGTCAGTTTGTAGATATTCGCCAATTCATATGCGTGGTCTTCTTCTCTGATGGGTTCTGTGTATCTCTGACCTTCATCTGGATATAAAGGTGCAATGACCCTTAGGCCGTCTATTTCAAATGTCATACGTCTCTTCTTCAAATTAACAACAATAGATATGTTGAAGGCCCAATCAATTCCTAACAGTGTCAGGTAAGGGCAGATGTCATCAACAATTTCAATGACCTCAAAATATGCAAAGGTCCTCACTCCGTCGATGCCCATAGGGACATGCTCCAGTTGTCCAAATGGGCTGACAACTTGTTGATTAGCCATCCTAAGCCTTATAGGGGAATATAATAACTTTGGTTTTCCCATCAATGCCCAAGTTTTCTTTTTCATGACATTAACCTTCAACCCTAAGTCGAGGACCACATAGTCTATGTCATACTCTTCTATCTGAGCATTCAAGTGTAATTCTTTGTTTGTCCTTCTCCTTTTCCCAAGTTGGTTTACCGCCCTATTCAACAAGGGATCTATCTTTCCTAGCTCATATTGCTTGATTAAATTATGAAGTTCCCTTACAACGTTTTCATCCTGGATTAGCTTAATACAAGTATATAGAAATTCCATGAGCTTTCTTACCTCTTTTCCCTCTCTTGGCGAAGCAGACTGATTGAATACTGGTGGCATTCCATATTATCTTACTTCTGGCCATGTTTTTGATGATGAGCCTTGATCTCTTATGAATTCTTTCCTTGCATCTTCAAATGTTTGTCTTTCTTTCTTGGCATCAAAATTTTGAGTCTTCTCCGCAGCTTTTCTGACTCCTGAGTCTTTTGTAGTCTTTCCCTGGGTCACTCTATCTTCTCCTATAACAACTCCTCCTCGAGTAATAACAACGAATCTCAAGTCTTCTCCACGAGGTTCAACATATATCAACTACACTTGTAGGTTCTACTTAAGTCCTCGTCTTTCTTGAAGCTTAGCCAACAACATAGGGAAATCTTCTATAATATGCTCAAAAGAATTGCAATAACTGCAAGTAGTACAAGGGTTCTTTCAATCCCTTGCTAGATGTCCTGGCTGCGCATAGTTATAACCAATTATCTATCCTCAGCCTCATACCATTCCTCCTTCTCGTCCTTGTCCTCTGTATCCACCACGAGGATTGAAGTTTCCTCTTCCCGGGGAGTTGTACTGCGTAGTGTTTCCTTCTTGTTGTACTTCACCTTGGATCTTGTATACATCTCTTGACCTTTCATGCATGAGGTCATAGGCCCTAAATTCTCTATCATCATGCCCTACTGACTTACAAAAGGTGCAATATAGGTTTGCAGGTGTCTGAACATACTTCTGCATGTAATAACACTCACGAAGGAAATATTAGTTTCTGGATACTTTGCACCAGGGCAATGTGACTTGCTTCAAGGGGCTCGGAGCTCCTGAGGCCAAATATTAATGAAAGACAGGGAAGTCTTCCTTATCATGGCCCTCTAATTTGCATCTGACACACCAACTGTCTTCTCTTTTGTCCTTTCCTTTATCCTTTTTTATGTCTTCGACCTGTAAAGAAAAACTGGCCAGCTGGCTCAAGATCTAGCTCATACCTGAGCTGGATTCTCCCATAGGGGTTGATTCAAGCTTCATGGCGATCTCCAGTGCCTCAGATTGTGAAGAAATTTTCTGTTGCATCAGAGGAACTTTGATGTGTGGTAACAACACAATGATGAACCATTCTTTGTTCTGTTCATCTGGGATCTTAAAATTTAATCAACATGTTAAGGTCTTGAATCTCTGATTGAATTCCCAAACAGGTTCAACAACCTTCTGTTTGATCTCCTTCAACTTGTAATACATTGTGACTCCGATTTGGGTTTCTTGAATTCTATAATCAACGCTTTCTTGATCTCATTCAATGGTTGGGGCTGTGTAAGTCCTTGGACAAGCTTCATGTACCAGCTCAGTGCACGATCTCTAAGAGTAGTGCTGAATTGGGTTATCTTGACGGCCTCATCAGTGACATTCTTAATATTCCACACAACTTCACATAGGAACTAGTGTTGATCTGGGTCTTCAGATCCATCCCCTCTAAATATAGGGAACCTCATCTCGTCTGCCATAGAGCTACCTGGGTTTCCTGTCCGAGTAGATGTTGAACTGCTAGTAGTAACACTCTGAGGACTCTGATGACTCTGATTACTCTGATTGCCTAGTGCTGTTGAAACAATAGGAGGGTTAATGATACTTACTTCAACAGTTTGTGCAGTTCCTGAGTTTTCTGGCTCATCCTGGCAAAGTTCTTCAGTTGCTCCTTCCTCTGGCCTAGAGGGTTCTGGATGTTCTTCGTATGTTATATCTGCCTCTTCTCCACTATAGAAACCCTCTTCTTCGTAGTTTTTCTTAAAGAGGTTCTCAAGGTGAAGCCCTCAAAATAATCTTCCACTGCACATATGTCCCGCCTCTGTGTCGCTGTCGCTGTCTGAATTCCTAAACATCATCCTTTTCAGATCCAACCAGTTTATTGTATCTTCAAGATGTGGTTTTCATGCAAGAGAATCTTGATTCTTAACTTCAGAAAATGCAAAAATTTCCCTCTGGGTCCTTTGAAAAAGTATCTCTCAGCTTGGCTATATGATTCTACTTTGTCAACAACAAATTCGGTGATATACCCTCCAATGGTAATATCAAACCAATGATCTAATGCTCTGGATACAACGTTGTCGATTCTTTTAACCTTCTGGATCAATGCCAACATCCAAACCATAGGGGGTCTAGATCTGATCTTGAACTAGGTATCAACTAACCTAGCCAACCACTCAAACAACTCCTGATGGATTCCTCCAAAGAAGATCTCATGGATGTCGGTGAAAATGTATCTTTCTAGCCAATCTTCAGTACTCATCTTAGGGTTCTTGTTTTGGGATTCAACGAAGTCCCTCTCTTGATCTTCTATCCACTTTTGAATCTATTTCTTCGATGGGAACTACCTTGAAATTCCCTCACGAAGAGTCCCGTCCTGACAACTGAACCATTTGTTGGCACAGGGGCAGACCCGAGGTTCACTCCAAGAGAACACCAACAAGCCCTAACTATTGGCCCTTTTGGCAACACTTGCGAAGCAGATGCAGTCTCACCTGAAGTGGCTTTGGGGGGTTGCAGGACAGAGATGTCTACAACCAGGGGAATATCAAGTGGATCTTAACACAATACAATGCAGTATACCTAGCTCACTTATCACTAAAATCTACTCCACATTCTATAGATCTGATCTAATACAATAATGCAATAACAGTATATCAAAGACAAAGATAAAGCATCAATCATACACACATAACACCAGATATATGTGGTTCACCCTCTCCCTAGGGCTACGTCCATAGAACTGTGCTTATGATATATTAAGGTAAATATTACATTTCTTTTCTGCACTCTCTACTAGCACATCTTCTTCTTCTTCTCTCTTTCTCTCCCCCTCCTGCACACCTAGCTGTAGGACTTGATCTTCGCACCCAACTGAAGATCTTACAATGCCAGAAGGCTCTTATTCTCAACACTTCTCTCACTCACAATACAATATTCTCTCAATGAACAACAATCAATAACAATGCTCAACAACATTACCGACCCCACCTAGGTCCTCTCAACCTCTATTTATACAATATAGTCCCTCATCGACAGCCTTAGGTCAAGACCTAGGTGTCAAANACTCACAATACAATATTCTCTCAATGAACAACAATCAATAACAATGCTCAACAACATTACCGACCCCACCTAGGTCCTCTCAACCTCTATTTATACAATATAGTCCCTCATCGACAGCCTTAGGTCAAGACCTAGGTGTCAAAATCCTAGATATACAAACCCTAGGTCAACTTGACCCTCTTTTCCCGGGCTTCACCAACCTGTCTCTCCTTTATTCCTGTGCGGTGATAAGGGTGGATGTTCCTACTATCTGATTTGTCCTCGATCCATATACCTTGCTTATCTGTCATCCCTGATCTCCTCATCCGACGACTAGCTTTCTTGGGCTTTACTCCTTCTTTTTTGCTCTGTTGCTTACTTCAACCCACTAATAGTCACTGTGTCTCCCGTGAAGTTCATATTTTACCTCTTCTTCCTTGATCTTCGCTTGATTCCATACCTAAGGGCCAACACCAGGATAAGACTACCTTTACTTGTCCTTGGGGCACCTATGCCTACAGGGTCTTACCAATCAGATTGTGTAATTCTCTTGCCACTTTTCAACGAGCAGTATTAGGGATATTTCCCAATCTTATTCATGATTGTGTGGAAGTATACATGGATGACTTCAAAGTCTATGGAAACACTTACCAGTAAGCCTTATACAACATAGAAAAGGTCCTCATCAGATGCCAAGAAATGAACCTATCCCTAAGTCATGAAAAATGCAAAATGTTGTTAACTGAAGGAGTGGTTCTAGGACATCATGTTTCATCTGAAGGGATAAAAGTTGATCCTGCAAAGATTGAGGTCATCTTCAGACTTCCACCCCCCAAGACTCAGAAAGAGGTGAGAATATTTCTTGGACATGCCAGATATTACCGACAGTTTATTAAAATTTTTACAAGGATTGTTGCACCTATGTTTGGATTATTGATAAAAGATGTTGATTTTGTTTGGACTGAGCAGTGTCAAACTGCCTTTGAAACCCTAAAATCTAAGCTATCTGTGGCACCAGTTCTTAGAGGGCCCAATTGGACTCTCCCATTTCATATATCCACTGATTCCTCCGACACCACAATAGGAGGGGTATTAGGGTAGAAAGAGGACCAACAGTTCTATGCCATTATTTTGTGAGCAAGAACTTGTCCCCTGCCGAGTTGAACTACACAGTCATCGAGAAAGAATTCTTGGAAGTTGTTCATGTTATTAACAAGTTTCGTCATTAAATTATAGGTTATGAATTATTTGTACATACCAATCATTATGCCATTAGGTTCCTCATGAATACACATATAACTAATGGTCGAGTGACCAAGTGGCTTTTGTTATTGCAAGAAATTAACATCACTGTGCTTGACTGACCTGGAAAGGATAATGTAGTAGATGAATTTGTTTCCCGAATAAAAAATGAGGATGATGATATCCCTGTAGATGATAGTTTCCCAGATGAGCAACTATTTTCCCTTTCTGTCAATACCCCATGGTTTGTGGATATGAAAAATTATCTGGCTACTAGGAAGTTACCTTCTCATTTGTCACCTCATGAAAAGCAGAAAATTATTACACAGAGTGCTAATTACTCTTGGGTTGGTCATGATTTTTTTCGCACATGTCCTGATTTGATTATTCGTAGATGTGTCCTAGAGGACGAGGTACATGAGATACTACGAAGTTGTCATGATGGACCATGTGGTGGCCATTTTTACGACAAACGTACAACATATAAGGTGTTACATTTGGGTTACCATTGGCATAGAATTTAGATGCTGCTAAGTATGTGAGAAGTTGTGATAGTTTCCAAAGGATAGGAAGACCTATGTCATCTGACGAAATGACTTTGCATGCCCAAGTTATGATAAAACCCTTTGAAAAATGAGCCCTTGACTTTGTAGGACCAATTTCACCCATGTCATGTAGGAAGAACTATATTTTGGTTTGTACGGACTATGTCATCAAATGGGTAGAGGCAAAATCCCTATTCAGGGCTACAGAGAAGTCTGTTGTCGAATTTATCTATGAAGACATGTTTACTCGCTTCGACGTCCCTCATGAAAATGTTACCGACTAAGGCACTCAATTCACTTCAAAGTTGATGAAAGAGTTGACAAAGAAATATGGGATTAAACACCATAAATCTTCTCCATACCACCCGCAAGCCAATGGTCAGGTAGAATCTAAAAACAAAGTTCTAGAATCCATCTTGACCAAGACTGTTCAATTACATCACCGATATTGGGATGATAGACTCCCAAAGGCTTTGTGGGCATACCAGACCACCTGGAGAAATACCACTGGGCACACTCCTTATGAGCTAGTGTACGAGAAACAGGTACTTTTACTTATAGAATTCCAAGTAAGGACCTTCCATATTACCATAGAATTAGGATTGAACCTGGATGAGGCTCAAAAGAAATGAGCCCTACAATTGAATGAGTTGGATGAAATCAGGAAAGATGCCATCCAACGAACAATATTAGTCCAAAACCAGAGGAGCAACTGGCATGACAAGTTTGTCAAGAAGAAACACTTCCAACCTGGTGATTGGGCTCTATTGCTTGATTCCCAATTCAAAACCTTCAAAGGAAAACTTACCACCCGCTAGTTGGGCCCTTACGAGGTAGACACTGTATATGACAATGGCTCTGTAAAAATTAAAACAATTGATGATGGACAAGTCTCCTTTGTGGTAAATGGACACTGACTTAAATTTTATCATAAGCTCGTTTCCAGAGAGGATTTTCTACAGGTCATGTCAGCCAACAAGGCATTGGCCTTAGTAGATGGGGAAGTCCCCCCTTGTTCTTGAATTTTTTTCTGAATTTCCTACTGTATATATGTAAATAGTTTTTGAATTTTGTTAAGAGGTCAACTCTAGAGATTTCTGTAAGTATTTATTTCACCAGGAGTACACAATTTCAAGGATCTTTCCTCAAAACATTGTTATACTTGAATTTTGTGTCCACTAAATCATCAAATGAATATTGACTTACTGTAATTAGCCATATTTTTGCAAAAATTCTCATTTTTAGGCATTCTAAAGTAGTTTCTCTTGAAACTCTTCACCACTGTATAAGGAAGTGATACCATAACTATCAAGCGTAGAGGTCTCTCGTATAGTTTTTCCAAGAAATCTGAGTAAGTGAGTCAAGTGTCTTTATCAAAGAGTAACAAGGATGTCTAATTAGTGGTTAGTCATGGAAACATCACAATAACTACAACAAAAGAAAGTAAGTTGAGCCTAGAGATACCTTTCTGTTCTTTCTCAATGGTACCATCCACTACACACTAAATAGATTGATTATATCATATCTTTAGATAGGACACATCCACTTAAGTACCCCTTACATCAGGACAATCACTAAGTAATATAACGGAAAGTCATTCTCTAACATAAATACCATCCCAATTAAAAAAAAAAAGAGAAAGAAAAAGTTGTTTTCAGAGTTGTTCCCCCATCTTCTTGCATAAGCAATATTATACTAAAATATTAAAGGATGGAGGGCTAGTCTCTGACAGTTTAAGAGGCTAACCCACCGGGATATTGAAAAGGTCTGCTGGCAGCGGTACTGGCTTGTGGTATGACTAGGTAAACCCACTGCAGTACTAAACAAGCTTGCTGGCAGCAGGGCATTCTACCTAGCGAGGATGGTAATCTGACAAAAATAAATCATAAATTTAAACTTGTCCTGATGTACGACATTACTTGCAAACAAATCTGACATGAAGTATGTGTGGTTAAGCGAAGGTTAATGAACTTCATCAACTTTCCCATTGGGAAATAACTCTAATACTATCTTGAAACTCTCTTGCCTACCTCTTCTTATCTATATATAGGATATCTTATCCTATAGGTGAGGCCATCTTCTAACTGTCTCGTCAGACCAAGATGTGAAATTTTATCTTTACACTTGACATACTATAAATATTCAGCTATTGGGGGATATTGACTAGTTTCCTATACTTTTGATTGTGAGGTGTCACAATACTTATGTGTGGGGGAGGGGTTCATGAGCTGACAAATGATCATTGCCTAGAGAAGTAGATCTTTGCAAGAATTTTTGTATTATCTCTATGATATAGGTTATTACATTGATAGTCATGTTATTTTTGAAATGCTTAACTCCCATGTGCTATAAATTACTGAACACATACTTAACATACTACTCTTTATCGGTTACTTAACAAACCACTCTTTATCAGTTTATCGTTTCATTACAAGCTGCATATTGTAGGTTTGACAATACATTTTTATGCTTTCTATAACCTGTTCATTGTAGGTTTTTGACATTATATGTCATATGCAAGAAGATTGAGTGAGCATGGAGCATTCTACCTTTGCTCATCAACTATTGTGATTGTCAAAAACACTTCAAATTTGTAGGCTATCCATTATAAGAGGTGAAAATGCACTTAACATAGAGGTACTGGATGAAGTACCGTATGAGGTGCCATATGAGATTTCGTTTGAGGTGTCGAATGAAGTGCCATGCGAATTGCATATAAGTAATTGTCCTAGATTACAGGTAACTGGGAATCAATTACATTCAATTGAATTGGTTGTAGGCATTGATTGTAGATGCTTCATATGTTTATGATCAAATGTCCAAGTCAAAAGACTTGGACATTGATCTAACCACGCATCATTACATTGCTCCAAAAACGAGCCTTTGAATTTGAAAATTCCCACACATGGAAGCTCTTGCGCACATGTGGGTAACCTACTCCACTATAGATGCATTCAAAATCAAGTTGGGCACTCTATTATCTCAATTCTCCCTTGCCATTTTCTCTGACCTGCGTTAAGGAATCGCGCCCAACCTCTGCCAATTCGTCCCTTTTTCAAATCGTGCCCAGATCGTGCTCAATTCATGCCATGTCTTGGCCTGTTCACGCCCTTTCTTGGTTAATTTCACCTCTGTCACAATTCCCAAGAGATATGAAGCCTCCTCCTATGCAGAATTGTTTTCCATTCCTGAATTTGAACAGTGCAGAGAAGTGTTTTTGCGCGCAGGGTGGGGGCCATTTTTGTCTATCTTGCAGGGCCACGATGACGGCCTCTCCATGAAATTTGCATTCTGTTTCGATGGTAAGACATCACATGTAGGGTCTCTTACCTTTGAAGTCACAAAAGAGTCCATTGCTGCAGCAACAAAGCTCCCAAGAATGGGAGATAGATGGTTCAAAAATCACCAATTTCCACGCTCAAGTTATAATAGGGTGTTTAAGCCCAAATTCGAAATAATTTCATGAGAAAAAGGGTATGCTAAGGAGTGGATAAAGGTGGAATTGATCAATCCCCTCATCATCATCACAAGGTTAATTACATGTGAAGGTAGATACTCTACTTTCAAAGCTTGTCATTTTAGATTGTTGGCTCATTTTCTGTTCCATAAACCCTTGAACTTCCGTTCTATTTTCTCAAAATCTTGGAGAAGATGTTCTCTCAAGTGTGGAAGAATGCGACTAACCCCCACAATAGTCTCTTCCACCATGTCTTGATCAAACTCCTCGTTCTTGATGAACTAGAGAAATAGGGGCAAAATTGGGATTCCTTTATCTACCAATTTGCAAACCCTCAATTGACAATTAAGACCAACAAAAAGCCACTTAGCCTAAAAACTATCTCTCCATCCAAGCCTCGCTCTCCAAGAAATCAAAACACCCTTGCACAAACCCTCGCTTTTCCGAAACAATACCAAAAGATTGTTGATATCCCTACTTCTTCATTGGGTAAAAAGACCAAGATTAAAGACAAAAAGAAGCCTATTGTTAACCCCTCAATGCCTTCACTCTCTCTTGATCCTACACCTAAGAAGCTCCAAGAAGTAATGCAGCAAGACTTTCCCATCATTCCCACAAACAAGAGGGGAGCCAATCGATTTGGTAAAGGACCCTTTCGAAAGAGTACCTGGAGCACAAGAGCCAAGCCTTATGCAAAACCTACCTCCAATTTTTTTAGATCCTATCCAAGTGTCCTTCGACCTTGAGAGCCCTCACAAGAAACCTAGGGAAGTTTCTACGGATGGATTAGAGCCACTAAGGAAAACAAAATCAGAACCTACCTCACCTTACCGATCTCCCATCACTCCTACTTCACCCATGCATACTCTAGATCCTAAAACTGATAGATTGTCCACATCCCTCAAAGGATCTAATCCTTCCTCGGAGATCACCGATTCTACCCCAACCATAGAGGAGATATAAAAGGAAAACCATCAGCTTCTCCAATAGTTGGAGGAAAGGAAGACAATAGATACACAGCTTCATCATGACAATGCAGTCCTTCAAAAAAAGTTAACTCTCTTCAATGATTGGTCGATGAGATGACTAAATCTAATTGCAGCCTTAGAGCACAGTTGAAGCAACACAAGAGGCACAAGGTTAAGTCTTCACAGCAAGAAGGAGAAGCTTCCAAGGCCAATCCTCCTCAACAAGCCTAGTCACGAGGGGTAACCTCTTTTTGTTTTGCAGTGGGACCTGCAAAATAGTAAGTGTGGGGGTAATGTTGGGCTCGAGATATGATCACTTTTATGACAATTATTATACACTTTTTCCGCATGTACATATGTGTTTTTCATATTTTAAAGGAGATTTTTGAATAATTTCACGATAAAACAATATGATCGACACTAGGTATGTGTAATTCATGTTTAATGATTATATTGAGTATAATTCATCATGTTTTGTGATTACCAAGATCTAATTCATGTTTTTCTGGTGTTACAGGGCAAAAACACACCATGTTTCTGCTTCCAACACTTGATCTGGCACTCCTTCCAGTACTCGTTCCAACACTTGATCCGACACTCTGTCCAGCACTGCATATTGCACAAAAAAGAAGGGCGACTTGGCGGTTATGGTATTGGCGGCCAGTGATGGGCGAATCAAGAATGTGGGTTTTGTTTATCCTTATCCCCTCCAACTACTGAGCTTCCAACAACTCAATTTTAGTTGTTCAAGAGGGCGATTATTGGCTCGCTCTGTTTTATCAGTTAGGACATCATTTATTGTAATTTGCCGAATTTAGAAGTGGGTCGACCCTCCTGTGGTCGACCACTTGGTATGCAAGCTTATAAATATCACTAGGATGGTCAGATGATTCTTAACTAAGTAGAAGAACTAGTGAATTGGAGACAACTCGTTTTTACTCTGTTTTGCTATTTTACATTGCCAGATTACATAAGAAATGCGTTTTTGAGTTTTTATGGTGAATTCATCTTGCTGAGCGCGTGGTGTGCTTTTAGAGAGTGACCACGACTTGTTGGGGGCCCCACCAATAGTCTGGTAACTGTCTTCGTGTTTGCTTATGCATTTCATAATTTAATTGTTCTCTTTATTTTCTGTACATTCATTTTATTGTGTTAATTAGTTTGTTGTAGTTTAATTGTTGTGATTCTCTTTTGCAGGTTAGAATGATGAGATGTGTCAACATGTATTGATATTGTAGATTAGGAATGGACTTGCAAGTCCCTAGACTAACCCCATGCACAATTAGATGTTAGATTATGCTTTGATTTATGATTTTATAGTCAAGTTTAAAACAAAGTTTTAATTAGAATAGAACAGAGTTTTTATTTGGGTCCTTTTCAACAGGGATTTGATGGATGGATATAATTAATTCCAGTTTTTAATTATAGCTTACTTATCTCATTTTTATATAGATATTGATTAATTAGTTGTTGGTTAATGTAGTTTTTAGTTTACTTTTCAATATCATAGTTTAATTTTTGTTCTTAAGCATTTTCTTATTGCAGTTTGAATTGTTAGAATAGACGTAGCATAGTTTCATTTATGTAATTTCCTTTCCTAGAATTAAATTGCAATTATATTTCTTAGTTAATGGTTGAATCTAGTTTTTCTTATGTAGTATAGAAGTATAATGATGATCTCGTTATGTTGTTGATGGTTTATACATGAATATGCAAGGTATCTAACACAGTTTTGTCATGGCTAAATTCTCATTGGATTGTTTAATCCATACCTTTCACTTTTCCATTGMGATTAGTGTTGAGCTTATACCGCTTGAATTGTCCTTTGTTTTCAAGTGCCATCGAGATATCATCTGACACTGAAGACATTCACACAACCACCGACATTATATTTGAGCTTTTCATAGGTTAAAAGGATAGTTTTCTTGCTTTCATAGATCAGAAGAGATAGCTTTCTTGCTTTCATAGTTTAGAAGATAGTTTTATTGCTGCTGTAGGGTAGATAGTATTTGCTTTGATAGATCATATAGTATTTTTCTTATCATAGGTTCAAGATTAGTTGTTAGTTCTTCTTGCTTTCAATTAGATAGATTTCCTTTCATGAATTAGAAATAGTTTTGAATTAAGAATTTAGTCCACTTGCCTCTTACGCTAGATAGTTGTTCAATGAGAAGTTTTAATTTGATTGCTTGCAATTTACTAGTTTTTTTTTCTTACTTCTCTATTTTCTTTAGTAGGTTAGTTAGTTTTCTTTGCTTATTTGTCTATTGCTTTAGTAGGTTAGATAGTTGTCTCTGCTTACTTGTTTACTTGCTTTAGTAGGTTAGTTAGGTGTCTTTGCTTGCTTGTTTATTTATTTGCTTTCACAGGGTAGTTTCTCATTGAATGTAGGTTGGCAAGTTAAAATAGTTTGCTTTTGTTAGTTGCTCATTATTATGCTTAAATAGTTTGTTTTTGCTTATTTTTATGAACTAGTTTTCTTCAAGTAGGGTTTTTACTTGTTTTCTTAGAACTATCCATCGATCCTTGGCCCAAAAGTACTTAGGATACCTAGTTTCAATTTGCTTAGTAGGGTTTGTTCATTAGATATTTTTGTTTGAGTAGATTAGCCTTAGATAGCTACCTTCCTTAGTTAGACTATACTCCTACTAGCCTTCTACCTCTGACATATATTTTGCTACAACTCTAAGTTTACTTACCCCAGTGTTTGCACAAGATCGATTAAGGTGACAAGTGTCAAGAACAAGCATTGAAAACACTCTCACAAGGTTCCAAGCATCAAAAGAAACCACATATTTACGCTATTGAATTGCATGCAGACACACAGGCGGGCGCTACCTAAATTCGCTACCTAAACTCTAGCAGAAAATGAATTGTGCAGAGTTATTTTACTAGTTTTGAGTCACTAACTTGAAACTTGGATTATGAACAATTGAGAAGGTAGTTTTGAAAACTGGAGGATTTTTTTGTTCATAACATTCCAGATAACAAAAACCTCTCTCAGTCTTTCAAAATGTGTTATGGTTTGAGATATATTAGACATAGAAGTGGCACTACCAACTGTTTTAAAACAACGCTACCTAATTTCCTGTAGCGGTTACGGTTTTGATATTCGCCTTGTTGGGAGGTTGCCACCTGTCAAGGAGGATTTGAATGGATTCTCAAGGATTAGTTATATGCCAAGGGACACCTACACCTAATATTTATCTCCATAAAAGGCCTCATGCAATGAGGTGGAGACATTTTAATAATGACTTCCAACAAATTCTTGAAAATTAGCAGTTTGTTGGATTTTTGTCTCTTTGATTGTTGCCACCTATATCTAAGGCTTGGAATCCAATGGAAGAGATGGGATTTGACCTCCTTATTTCATTTTTATGCTATTGTATATTTAAATAAGGAGATATCTCTTAGAAAAAGAGGG
>SNQJ01S0144969.1:0-11079 GCA_010110895.2 Picea sitchensis
CATAAGATGCTCTTCTGACCTCACACATTAGGGGGCATCTATTATAACCCTAAATTGCACCACACATGCTTACCTAGCATCAAGCCAACTCATATCCCTTCTTTGCCAAAACATTGTTGAACAACTCTTTGAAAATCCTCTTGTATAAAGGCCCATGCACCCTAATCCATTATTGCACGCGTGCACATGCTGGTTGACCCAAAACAACTTGTGTGAACTGACAAAATCATGAAAAAAGGAAATTTGTTGATGGAACAAAAAACTATGGGTAAGTTAACTGAAACTCCCGGCCATGCATGGCTGAGGGTTCGTCCAAATACCTAGATCCTTCTAGCCTATAAAAGAAGGGGTAGGGGTCCCATTTGGAAGAGGAAAAAATATAGCAAAGAAATTCTACCCATTTATGTATTCCCATTGTCCCAACCCTTTAGCCTTTCCTTGTGCCAAAGGAGATTCAAAGGAAAGCAGTTGGAGGACAGAAGAAGAGGAGTCTGGGATCAGGTTCAAGGAGCGGTGGCTGGTCTCAACTTTTTCAAGTTGAATCATTCTAAGTAATAAAGAAAATGTTTTTCCCAATTCATGAACTTTTTACAGTTTGATTAGTATATGTTTGGATTTTAACCCGTTAGTATATAAGTAGTATGCATGCATAGTTGTTGCTTGTCTTGGATGCAGGTAAGTTTTGGAAGGAGTATTGGGAACAAGTAATCAAGTACAATGGAGGATCGACATAAAACGTCGGGAATGAGGTAGGTCTATATTTCCTTTCATTTACTAAGAAAAGGGGATTCAAATCTAGGGATGAAAGTAGAAAAGTAGTTCCTCTTCGGTCATATCTGCATGCAAAGTCTGAACTTTATTTGCTATTCTGTAGGGAGATTTTACCCCACAACATTTTCTCATGGAGAAAGTCTCTTTTAATATGTTTAGGGAACATGAACACATGTTGTCAGGTGATCACTGAGGTGACGAAAATAATGTGTAATAGAATCCCCCCCAAAGTATGAAGTTGGAACTGATGACAACTGAAATAATTTGTAGAATGTGTGTGTCAAAAACAAAGAGCACATCAATTAGGAACCTACAAACAAACAAGCATCTGCATAATATCATACCATTTCTGAGGTAGGCATTCCCATGCTAAAACTACAAGTGACTCTAATCATAAGTTTCAAGTGAGTCATGGCCACTAAACATACATCATGGATCCATGTCACCATGATTCAACATAGCCACTAGGGATACACCATGGATCTATGTTCTAAAAGAATTCAAATTTGGACATAGCCACAAGACATACAAAATGGATGTATGTGTCAATACAAATCATGAATACTTCGTCGCAACCTAAACCAAAGTGATAAGATCTAGGGTATTCATTTCCATCGTCTCTAAGTAAAAACATAGCCATGCAATTACAGGTGCTGAAGTCGAACATGGTAGAAACCACTTGATTACCAGTCTTTAAAGAAAACCGTTAACAAGTGTGAGGGAAATCACCATTGATGTCAATGACTCCCAAGGTACCACAGTACAATCCAACGAATGTGAATAATTGATTTGAAGTCAAAGAATCTATGAAATCTTCCAATCAGGGGTTAGTGATGTGAATCCACTGTTGAAAGCGAAGAGACCTGGCATTGAGGCATGCAGGCTCTAAGGTACTAAATGATTTCTAAGTATTGTTCCTAGATAATGAGTTGAAGTTGACAGGAAAAGACTCACCACAGGAGGGCCTTGATGTATCCCCCATTAATGACACAGAATATGTAACAGATTTGAGGTAGATCAGAGTATGAAGTGATTTGAAACTGACACATGGAAGGCCACCATGGTAGAAGATTTATAACTGCAGATGACCGACTCAATAGAGGGATTTTTTAGGTTGGAATTCTCTTGAACATATGAACAACACGAAAATGGTCTTGTCATGATTGACTCAAGAAGGACCCAACATATGAACTTGTGAATGGTCAAACAAGAGACAATGGATTTTCCAACCTAGATACAATGATGAAAGGGGGTGTCATGTTCAAGAGCGACTATTACTTCCACTAACACAAATACAAAGACACATTTGTTTCCAAATTCCCCCCCACCATTTCTGACGAGTATCGTTTTATTTTTATGCAAGCTTGAGGAGGATAACATATGCTTGTTGATGTAAGCTCATCCTTCGAACAAGTCCCTTGGAGTATATTTAACGAACCCTAAGAAGGAGTGGTTTGATCCCATATGGGTCTTTCGATGTTTGTTTAACGAGTCCAAAGAGAGAAAACTTAGGGGTTTTTCAATTTTTGAGAGTCTGAAAAAAGCTTAAAGAGAACTCCATGAGTTCCTTTTTTTGTAAATTAATTTGATGAAACCGAAAAAGTGATAACCTACTGCTCATCAAATGTTTTCTTCAAATACTTTTACGAGCGTGAAAAGAACAAGATCGCTCGACCATCTTTGCATGCTTAGGGAGCGTGAAAATGGCTTAAAGGTTACTCCATAGGTTTCATTTTTCGTGTCACCATTACGAGTGTGAAAAAATGACAAAAGACTACTCGATTACATTCTCATGGTTTCATGAGTGTGAGAAAGAATTAAGACTCTACTCGAAGTTTTTTTCTGAAAAATCCTAAAAGGATATGTACATGCAACAAATATATTAAAAAAAACCAAAAAAATGAACCCTTTTTCCAACATCTCACCTCTAGACTTTTTCAATATGCAAAAATCAACCACTTGTAAAGTTGTTAGGACTTTAGGGCTTGGATGAAGCATTAAAAGTGATACAATATACAAATGAAAAGTAATAAAAATCAATAAAATAGGTAAAAAACCACATTTCACTATTTCATTTGTAACTTCACCCATATATTACTCCAAACCCCCATTTTTACCTCGATTTTCAAGTGTTAATTGTGGAGTACACGACAGATCATTTCACGAATTATCTCAATCGTTAAATTTATGTTTTGGGTTGATTTTTTAGGGGTTACCATGCATTGAGGTCATTGAAGGTGTCGTATATAGAGAAATGTGATGATCTAGGATCGTCTCAAGAGACCCTAAAGCTAGGGTACGACGATGTCGCACTGTACAAATGCACAGGTGATGACTGCAACCCAAAATTTTAAAAGATGAACCCAACAAGGGAAAAACCCCAAGAAAGAAAATTATGTTTCTGATATCTTTTTATGGTTCCTTGGTTAAGATGTTTGATTGGCATGAACAAGAGAATGAAGAAGAATATTACCTCGCCAGGAATGACTCGGGAATGGTTATGGCCCTCCGACAATGTGGTTTATTAAAATTATTCAAGATTCAGGGCATGAGGGCCCAATTGAGACTACTGGAGTACTTGGTTCACATATGGGATGTGAATGAGAAGACATTTCATGTGGGTTCCTACACACTCACCATAGATATCGAGGATATCTATTTCTGAATAGGACTATCTTGCTGTGGTTCATGGGTGACACTTACAGGTAGCAGGGGTGGCAGTGAAGCTATGAACTACTACATCAGTGATCATTGTGTGCCAGGAACCGAGAAACATAACGATAAGATCGCTATCATGGATGTCCAAGATTTTCCTTTACGAACTATCCTCTATATTATTACTCCCATGGCAGGGAGTGAAACTCCCGATATGGCTCTGCAGAGCCATTTTAAGTATGCATTTGAGTGTATGGAGTCCTGAATCTTCAACTGATGTGAAGGGGTCCTTAAAATTATGAAGAAACAACTTAACAAGTGCAGAAGTGGTGGGTTGAAATAATTCAGATATAGGTATATTTTGGTATCCTTCTTCCTAGAGAGGGTCCCAATCTTACGCTTGTAGGTAGAGTGGGGTATACCTACTCCATAGGATCTGAGGATGAAAATGTGAGTAGATCTCATGACCCATCATGGAGGCGGTCACATCGTCAGGTATAACGATTTCTTCTTCGAATGGATGAGGGTTCAAATGCTCATGGTCGATGATTATGCCTATGCCAAGTTAGATTTCCATGGAGATCTGGACCTAGATCTTCCCGAAGGTTCCCAGTGGGGGGACATAGGTAAGAAGGAGATTTTTTTTATATAATGTTTTTGTTATTTTTAATGATATATAAAAAAAAAATTGTGTTGTTTATCCGATGACTGATTAAATTCTTTTCAAAAATGCAGATGTGAGACCTTATCGTCCTCCATGTTCATCCCTTATCTAGAGGCGAGGGGAGAGAGGTGTCATAGTAGGAGTAGTTGTTGCCAATCTAGAGGCCATAGAGAAAAACCTGGAGGAACTCACAATGAATGTTCTTGATGCCTCAATAGATGATATTCATAGGCATTACCAATGCCACAAAATGGGCGTGTCTACATCCATCGGTCGACTGCTCTGTAGAGTAGCACAGGAAGTTTCATGTTATAGCGAGAAACATCCTTGATGATCTATTTTATATGAATGCATGTGATTCACATTTTTGATATTTTGGTCTTCAGACAAAAACACGTTTTGTAAACTTTTATCGTTACTAATATGAGGCTCCTATCGTCTTACTTGTTTTATGTGCAAAAATGTGATTGGATTTTATAAATGTCTCAAATGTCTATCTAACACATAATTACCCAATGCATCTATTAATGTATTTAGACATCTAGGAATGTATTGATATTCAATGTAATCAAAATGATGTTCCAAGAGGTGAATTCATAAATATACCCTTAACAAAGTAGGACTCTAGATGGAATAAACGTTACTCAACTGTAAGACTACTAACTGTGAATCGAGTCGTACAATAATATGACGAATTCCAAGTGAAAAACCGTCAGTCAATAACTTGATAACTTCACTGTATTCCGCGATATTGTTGGTTGCACAACCAAGGAATACACTATGTAGACTGATTAGTTCATCTGTAGGTGCATAAATTTCCCAAGAAGTAGATGCTAAGTTTTGAGTATTGCAACTAGCACCAACAACGAAGCTAATGTAGGGTAGCGAAAACATCGACATCTGGAAACCAAGAACAATGCAAGGTAATCAGTTGAAAGGTGGAACCAAAAAACAAAAAGCACACAAGAGTATGATAAACTAAAAATACACAACACTCATGCAAAAAATGATTTAAGTGTTGGCACAGGGGCAAACCCAGGGTTCAACGCTACAACAACGCACCAACAAAACCCTAACTACCGACCCTTTCGACAACACCTGTGAAGAAGATGAAGTCTCACCCGGGGTAGAGACAGGGGTTGTTGCAGGACTCAAGTGTCTAAAAACTTAGATGGGACACAGATCTATGATTGTACTACCTAATAAATCACTTAGCACCGTCAGTTCCTCAATATATAGTCAATAACCACTTCACTTATAAGACATAACTTCGCAACATTAACAATGATCTAATGTATTTAAGCACTTATCACAAGTAAATAGGTCAGATCTGGTAGATCAAGCACTGAGCATATTCATCTATATCAGATCTATCATTCTACCTATCATTAGCACTAAGCATAAGAAGAACTATTTAATCATCTCAAACACTTAGCAAAAGAAGACATAAACACATTAAGACAAGCACAAATCAAGACAACACAATGTTTACGTGGCTCACCCCTCTCCTGGGGCTACGTCCACCAACTCTTCTTATTTATTGTCTTTGGTCAATTGGTTACAAGCACAGAGCCTCAAAACCATTACTCCGCATGGGACAAAAGATCTGTGCAGCTCGCAGGATCCTTCTTCCTTGCATTACAACACTAAGCCTCCTATTGTATCACACAAGGACTTGTACTCATATCTGCAAGTCTTACACAGAATGCACAAAGCCTTGATCACCCAGATCCAACTCTTGGCACTTAGCCTACATCACACAGATATATCATCCCCCCTTTTTACATTGTCTATACATCTATTTATACATACAAAATAGGCCTAAACATGGGTAAGCCCATGGGACAACATCCCATTCCCATTACATATTCCCCAAAACCCAAAAAGGTACCCAAAAGGGGGCCGAGATTCTGTGATCTTTGCTTCATCTTGCGCTCCTCCTTTGACAGGTTGTCAAAGTTCCAAAATAGGTCAATATGACCAAGAAATTCCCAAAACTTGGTCAAGGTCCAACAGCCCCCCAATACTCACCTGTGACTCATCCCGAGTCACTCTGGTTTGACCAATTCTACTTTAAACACCTCAAGCTTGGCTTGAGGTGCTTCGACCTGCTGCTTTGCTATAGCCTCTTGTTCAGTGAACTCTTGGATCACTGTGTAGTTCACTGGCCCTTCTAGGCACTGTTCTGTTGTGATGACGAGTTGTTCTAGCTCTGCTCCTTGGCTCTCGACCTCTGTAAACAACATGCATTCCTTATATTGGACAGGTTGAATCCATTGAGTGACTTCCACCACTTTTCTTTGAAGCATATGGATTTGCTGTTGAGATGTATATTGTTCGTGAGACCTCTTCATTCTGCCTACAATTGATAAGGCCTTTAGCTGTGCCTACAGTGTATATGCATGCTTCTTCACTTCATGGAGCTGCAACTCCAAAGCCTATAACTCTAGGTTCTTAGTGGGGTTTTCATTGGTTTGAGCACTGTGGTTACTCAACTTCTTGCACTCCAAGGAAATATTTTTTAATCTTTCGATTGTGCTGCAGACAGTTTCTTCCCTGAGGTCTCTTACATCTTGAGGGGTCTCAGGCACCGTGCAGAGATCCAAGTCTGCTATACACTATTGGAGCTGTTGGATTACTTCTTTGAGTTGTGCCACCTGCTGTGGAACTCTCTCTACATTGTTTGCTTTGATGGCTATCATAGAGCGAAGTGCTCTGTGAACCAATTCCTTTACTTCGAGATGCTTTGTGAGCAAATGTTCCTTTTCTTTATGCAGCTGGAATTTTTCTTCATCGAACTTCTCTTTCATATCAAGCTTCTCCTATTCTACAACATTACGTTGGTCCTCAAGGTATTTTTGTACTTGTGCTAAATCTTGGGTGGCTTGTGCTATCTCTTTCTGAGCTCGTCGAAGGTGAGCTTCGACTGTATCAACAATGTGGTGGAGTTGAGCTGACTCATCACCTAGTCTTGATGTTTCTGCTGATAGAGTGGCAGTAGGAACTACGTGGCTAGACTGTAATGCTTGTTGTATTCCTTGAAGTTAAACTTTGATCCAATTGAACACATCATCCTGCTTAGCTTATTGCTTCTATGCTATCTCCAACGAAGCATCGTTTAGTGCTACAATGATAAAGTCAAAGTCGTCTGAGGTGAGGGTGGTCTCAAATTTGGTCCTGGTTGCTTTTGATTTCTTTCTTGAAGAAGGTTTCAGAGGGGAAACCTTCCTTTTCTTTGAGGGGTCCTCCTCATCTCTAGGTGGTGTAACCTCGCCTTTCTTTTGTTCCACTTCTATGCCATATATCTCTCCTCCATCACCTCCTTGCTCAAGTGAGATAGAAGTAGTCTTCACTGAGGTACTGCTTACATCTTGAGCTTCTTCATTTTTCTTGGTCTTGGTCCATCTAGGTGTATTGTGCACTGCTTCTGGACTGTCAATATCAGATAGCTCCATAGGGTTTGTTGGGATGAGAAGGTCCACCGACCACTCCTTAGTAATCTCTTATAAGTCTTCCTCTGTCATCTTGTAGTATGACTGCAACTGTTGTTTATGCTCATCAACGTGCACTTTGATATATATGAAATGGAAGTTCATGTTGAATTTCATTAAGGGATGGAACCTATGGAGAGTGTTCGGGGTTATACGAGGCTCATACTAGATAGCATTCTTCAGCTGGTTGTAATAGGTGTGGAAGATGACATTTGGTTTCCACTGCTTGTTCATGTCACTGGAGTACCACAGCGTACTGAACTTTGTGGCCAACAGTTCAAAGGGCTTGATGCCCAGGAAGGTCGCTCCTTCCGGCATATCCCATGCAATAAAAGCAATCAAGATGAGCAGCCAGCTGAAGTGGAACTCATATACTTGGTCTTGCACTTCTCTACAGTCCAGTTCTAGAAGGTTTACGAGGTACTTCGACCAATTTATTTGAAGTCCTTCTGCGCACTTCCCTACAAGGTTGACTACGAACCCCATGACTTGGGTGGGTCATTTCTTTCGCACCAACTTCCCTGTGATCAATTGGTAGGCGAGGCACACTGCACCACTCTGGATAGAAGATAACTTGTAGCCTCACGTGCCCTTCTCTACGTCTCCATAGGTATCTTTAATATTCTACGCCAGAGCATGATCTGCAGTCTTTCTGGGGTAGAAATATTGAGGGTCAGGGCCTTGCATGCTCAACCCTGTGATCCGGTTGATCAATGTTGGATCCACTGTGATGCAGTGATTCAACCACAAATATCCACCATGGTAGCAATACAACAACAACAACTTGACGCATGCGTTCACTTCTTGGTGCCTACCGAAGTGAGGAATCTTCATGACATTGAGTAGTGTGGACTGTGTGAGGTTCATGGTCCATGACTGAGGGACGATCTTTGAGTTATTTCCCTTGGTTCTCGTCAGATACTTGTGTGGGGAAATCATGTTGTATACCTTCCTTTCGTAAAGGTTGAAGTCGTTAAACTTCAACCCTGTGATCTTATCCTGGTCTGTGCACACTGTGTGTATCCCTTTCGGGAGGTACACAGTGACCAAAGCATACTAAAACTCTGTGGGCACACTGTCTTGATTGATTGCACCAATTAGAGGTGGCAGGTAGGTGGGTAGAATGCTTGGAATCAGCTTAGCATTCGCAAGATCATCCCTATGTTTAGTTCGCTTCTCATCAGATGGTCAGGATGGAATAGCTTGAGCAGTGGATGGAGAGTTTGATAGTCCTCTCATCGATGATGCTTGTATACCTATAGACACTCCTCTTTCTGACATGACTCTCTCTGTCATCAATTCAAGGAGAACTTCCATTAATGATTCTTCAACTGCGGTGAGCTCATAGGACATACGTGCTTAGGATTAAAATTATCAAGGTCATGATGGTCTTAGACAATGCACTAGAATAACAACAAGGGCACAATGATCACTGTAGAAAAGTCACTTAGTCTGTGGGCTTCAAATTCTTAGTGAGAAAAAGTGTTCTCTATGCATGGCACAATGGGATAAGTAGGCAACTTGGAAATGGTTCGCTTGCAATGGTTATGAGGCTCCATTAACTCTTATTCGATCCATCATGGCACGGTCTAATAGTCTGGTGTTGAGCTATAAATGATTTTCGATCTGTTCGAAGTGGCAGTGGAATGGATATATCGGCCCCAATGACTATATTGCTTCATCATGGCGAAGTGCCTTATGTCACTTTTCTGATATCCCTGCGAATCTCTAATTCTACAAATTTTCTCTCTGCGAAGTTCCCTCTGGAACCCTCTACAACTTAGCTCTCTTCTTACTTTGTTTCCTAGCCTTCTATCTAGTGAGCTTCATATCGATAGTTCATTTTCCGTTCTGATTCTTATCTTCTTTTAACATAGTCACTATGTGTTGTTGATATTATTTCCTAGGATTCAGGGATAATACCTTTTCTTTGTCTGGGATAGGTACTTCAGTCTTCCGAGAGTCCTCTGATGTTCCTACAACTTTGACATCAAGGTCCCTAGTGTCAAATAGCTTCGATTTTTTCTCTTGTTCTTAAATAGATTGTGCAATCCTTCTAGTCATGAAACCTTTTAAGTCTTGTTTCTTCTACTCCAAGGATTCTTCTTCTTCCTTTCGTATGGCTTGAGCTTTGTCAATCCAAGGCTTTCCTATTAAAATGGTAAACAAGGTGTTGCCTTCAACAAACTTAATAATCTCAAAATCTTCCTCTGCTGAAGTTCCATTAACGTTCATAGGTATCTGAGCGAGATTCCCACATAAGTTTACCATATTTCCTCTGAATATTCCTATTCCTCCTAATGAAGGGATCGTAGTAGGATTCCCTATAGCTTCCCAAGTTATTTATGTCATGATATTCACCTTTTTTTATTCATCTAGAAAACAGTGAATGTCGAAGTCTCCTATTCTTGCTTCAATGCATTCTTTTTCTTTAAAGATATCTGATAACCTGACATGTCGGTGATCATTCATGGTTTCATTTATTTGCAGCAATACTTTCTCTAATTATTTTTGGGGTTTTTATATAGCCTTAGTTTCTGGATTTGCCTTAGTGTTCCCCTGGTTCAGAGTCATTCTTTCAATCTTAGCGACCATTCTAGGGCAATCCATGATCCGGATTATTTTCGGCACAAAATGAGAGCGGAGATATAATAAAGAAATGCACAGAGATATTGAAAATATTGAATAATATAACATAAATGTATCAGATATGCAACCATAAGCATAGATATATAGTAATAGACTATTTCTATTAATCAAAGAAATGTACAGAGACTGTAAAAATACAGAGTGAAAGACTCGCTAGAATGGTGGTATCTTATCTCTGAGAAGAGATGTGACGGTTACTCGCATTCGCAAGAAGATGATTACAATGAGGCTCAGAAGGAATTTTTAAAATAGACAGGAATGCCAAAAGTCCTAAACATCCAAAAACCTAACCCTAGGAGATGAAGCACCAAAAGTCATGTGGGCCTCGTTTGGGTAAGTTAGTACATCAACTTCCCGGGGTCGTAACTTTTGCATACGATCTCCGTTTTAGGTGTGTGATAGCTCGTTGGAAAGGTATCGTCGAGGAGATTCATTTTGGGGGATAAATCATGCCTTTGGATATGATTGAGAATATATATCTGGAAAAACCTTCATTTAGGCCCTCAAAATGGCCCCGAAAGTTAAAACCTGCTAAAAATAGTAAATTGCCAAAATTGTCAGAAACATGTTTTGGGCCAGTTGGAAAAGGTGGGTGGCCACCGATATAAATTTGGATCAATAATCCCTCCTTAGGAATCAATGGTCTCCATTGCGTTGAGTTCCCGGGGGAGAGGGGAAAGTGATTGTTGAATCTGAATCTTGGTGAGTTGCTTGCCTTGTTGGAACCGTCGCGCTGCTTGGTTTGTTGAAGGTCGTCACGAACCTGTGGCTGGAAGGGTTGGACCTTTTTAACCCATTTGGCTACATGAGATGACTGTGTGCAGAAGGAACCTTTGTGCTTTGCTGCAA
>SNQJ01S0144969.1:21493-35262 GCA_010110895.2 Picea sitchensis
AAGCAATATACCCTTGACATGAAGTTTTTTTCCATTGCCACCATTGCCAATGTTCTTGATCTAGATGGATAAAACCATACTGGAGTTTGGCCAAGTCATCTGTAATGTCGTATAAAGAGAAATAATGTTCCATTTGGGTTACCCAACCAGTGGGGTCCGAGCCATCAAATTTTGTCGCATCCACCCATGGAAGGCGTAGGTCACGTTGAAAGTGATGGTGCTTAAAGTTATGGGAATGAGAGGAATGTTCACCTTCAGTATGTGGAGGTGAGTTAGAGGAAGGGTTATCTGTAGGGATATGCAACTTGGTGCAGAGTATCGAAAAGACAGATTCAAGATGGGTGGTCAGGTTTTGTTTGATTTCTTCCATTGAGGACTGCATGGTTGTATTGATGGCGACAACATTGGCACTGAGTTGTTTCACTTCTTGTTGAGTCTCGGTGAGACTAGATTGTAAGGTATTGAAACGAGATTCCAAGTCTTGGATATGGGTATGGGCCATGAGGATGAGGGAACCAAAAAGGGGCGGGTGCTTTCAAATATTTTGCCGAAAAATGATATGTATGAATGTGATAAGGGCGAAGAGATGAATCCAATGGAATAGGTCTCAAATAAGGGTGAAAGTTTTCCAGACATTTTTTTGTTTTTTACACCTACGGAGTTATACTCTGGTATGAAGAATACTGCAGTGATGAAATGCCAAAATTCTTAACCAAGAAGAAATGTGTAGTGATTTGGCAACCCAAACACAGTTGTGAGACAATAGATCTTCTTTGTTTTAATTTTTGTATGTTTCTATCCCCAAGGGTTAGGTATTCAAGGGTTCTACAGATAAGGGTTTGCCCTGTGCTATATCTCTCTGATATACATGCGGGGTCGAACAATAGTACTCGGCCCAATATCTCAGGGCACTATCTAAGGAGACTAGACCATACCCTTAGCCGTACTACCTGACTACCTAGGTACTAGAGAGTATCTTCCTGAGCGATGTTCTTGGTGGAACTATAGTAGTCAGGCGACCGATTGGTTTATCTAAAGAGGGATTCATGTAATCTAGGCCGATCCGTACACAGGTGTTGTTTGATGTGCTACCACTCGAAGGGGTACCAACAGGGGTTACAAGGGTGGCCAACAGATGTGCGCTTAAGTAACACTTGTATTTCCTACATGTATGAATCCATCAACCGAGGGTTTATGCACATAACGACATATCTTTGTGGCTTAAAGACGTCGAAATACGTCTCTACCCTGAAGAAAAAAAATTACCCACAATTTCTGACGAGGAAAGTGCTTTGATACCACTTGTAATATACCAGATATAAAAAGTATGCAGAACAAAAATAAAAACGATTGAAATGGTAGAATAATAATAATATAACCAGAACAATCACCACAATAACATTGAAATGATATAAGAATAACAACATAAATAATACTTTGATTCCGAGAGAAATGTTCACGAGCCTCTTCAAGGGGGAAACCTCTAGTCGAGAAGAGCTCTATTACAATAATATCCAAGCTAGGGTTCTCATACCCTCGACTCCTATTTATAATGAATATGTCTATCAAAAGAAACATCTAGAGGAAGATCCTTCTATAAGAGAAAGCTTCTATTAGGTCTTCTTACATTCAACTTATTCTATTTTATTGCAAGGCCTTATTAATATTGACCTTTATTACATCCGAATATATTGTTCAACCTATGTGTGGGTTAGGAACTTAACAGAGGGATTTGTACTCCTCTTGCATGGCGGATTCCCAAAAGGGATTTCCAACAGCCTCGCCATAAGACTGTGGATCGAAAGACGAAACCAAGAAAATATTCCTGGAGGGCAATGGTTCAGTGGTAGTGAGTGAAATAGGAGGCTCCTCAAAATCATATCGAGTCCTCCTAGTATTGGAGGGATCACCAATGTGATCTCCTGCATCCTCAAGAGTAGTCTGTTCCCACTTGGGCCTCTTCTCTGGCTCTGCCACTGCATTTGGATTCTTTGAATCTGCATTTGACTGTACTGAATCTGAATCATCTGATTCCTCTGAATCATAACTCTCATCTGAAAAAGATTCGACATGTGCATGCTCATCATCTCGAGCAGGTGGAAAAGTGAAGGTGTTTGCATGCGGATACTGAGGTACATGTGAGACACTTTCCTTGAATTGGACACTATGCTCAATGATGAGCTGGTCCGAGGAAATATCAATAAGCCGATATACCTTCACATCGTCGGGGTATCCAACAAAAATGCACTTAGTGCTCTATGGATCAAGTGCCTTCCTCTTTTCAGAGGGAATCTGAGCCCATGCACGTGAACCAAAAATGTGAAAGTGCGTCACTTTCGATTTGAGGCTGCTCCAAGCCTTGTAGGGGGTCTTATCCTTGAAAGATCTATGGGGAGATCTGTTTTGGATGTATTTTTCATAGTTAAGTACTTCGGCCCATAGTCTTTGTGGTAGTGACTTTGCATTCAGCATGTAAGATTCCATCTCCTTTAGAGATCTATTTTTTCGCTCAACAACTCCATTTTGCTGCAGAGTGTAGGGAATTGTATGCTACAACTGAATCCTTGCCTCATGGAAAAGATTATGGATCTCATGATTTACATACTCTCCCCTATTATCAGTTTAAAGGACTTTGATCTTATTTCTGGAGTGTGTCTCAACCAAGGCTTTGAAATATTTCAGGTGTTGAAAGACCTCGTATTTTTTCCTAAGAAAGTAGATCCAAGTAAAATGTGAGAAATCATAAAAAAAAATGAGAACAAACCTCGCTTTGCTGATCGATGGATGCGGAAAAGGACCCATGAGGTCACTGTGGATCATATCTAAAGGTGTGGAAGCTCATTGAGACTTTCCTTTGTCAAATTTCTCTTGAGGGTGTTTTCCAAGAACGCATCCCTCACATACTCCCTTGGAGAAATGGATGTCTAGTAGACCATCAACTAATTTGTTCTTTCTAAGCTGTTGCATGTATCTAAAATTCAAATATCCAAACCTTTAGTGCCATATCCTACTACTTTCATCAACATGAGTAAGAAGTAAAGCATAATCAGGTTCAATGAATTCAAAAAAAGTATACAATCTAGACTGATGATTATCTCACTGGTAACAACCATGGAGCTGGTTTGCATGTCGTAGATGTCCACGAAATTTGGTGTGAATATGAATTTCTTTCTAGTGCCGAAATTCATCATTTGATACATGGAGAGAAGGTTGATAGAAATCTTGGGAACATGCAACACATTCTCGAAGCTTTCATTGGTGAGTTCAATCCTTCCTTTGCCAGTGACTTCGACAGAAGAGGTGCCCCCCATCAGAATAGGAGGACCTTTGTGTTAGTATCCAGATACTAAATTTTCAATTTTCTCCTTGTTGTAGGAATGGGGTTATTCCCGTAGCACCGAGAAGTGTCGTTCCTGAGCACCAGTATCATATATGCAAGAAGTAGTACTGAGATTTTAACTTGCCTCGTTGGAGGGAGGTATAAGAAGGGTGGAAATCCTTATTCCATACACCTTTGAAACAGTGATATGATGCCTTGATCAAGACTTCACGATTATTTTAAAATTTCTTGGCCGGGAGCTAATCTCCAACACCTGTCATCAAACACAACATAGGTGGAGACCAATTTGAGATGTTTTGAAGGCTTCTAATTGGAGGTATAAAATTCATTTTCGAGATTGATATTTATGATACAAATGGCTTGGTCCTCAAGAATATTCAGGATGATATCGATCTTCAAGATGCTAAGTGGAGGTTTCTTGTACATGAACAATTGTCAAGGAGAAAAGCAATTCGATGAGTTTTTATAATAGTTGAGTTTGCAAAGCATCAAGTATAGCCGACGACATATGATTTTTGTGTTATGTCTTTCATGCAGTACTGCTAGTTTTCATGTTTTCCTCGTTTATTTTCATTAAAAAATGTTTGCAAAATTTTGGTTTTCAGTCCTTTACTTAATGCTTATTTTAGCCAAAAAATAAAATATTGGCCCAAGGGCCAATCTCCAAACCTTCTAAACTGTCTAACACCTGCAATCAACACAATGGGTTAGCATCAACCACAACACACAACACAATTCAAATCCTAACGCCCTATCCCGAGTCCAGTTGTCAAGCATTGAGAAAACAGGAAATGCCCAGGTGTGAGATACATTGTGCCACAAAGGGTGTCTGGTCAGTATTATTATTAGATGAAAATCCAAATGCAGCAGCTCGAGTTCACATAAATTTTCAAGTATTCAAATGCCAAATGTCTAATATCGAATCAAGGTAGCCAGTTGTGCAATTTGCAGGTGGGAACAGTTCAGATTGAGAGCCAAGTTATCTATAATATATTTACAGTGCGCCAATAGGGTTGTGACCATCATCATTGGCTACTTTTTCTGGTTCTACCATATACCAAGTCATAGCACTTAGGTGCCTTAAGAAGAAGCATGAGAGGCTCTGAGCACTTCTCCTGATGAACCATATTATGTCACTGGAGAATTCGCCCCTGTAGTAGGATGGATTACCTGAAAATGGTGGTGCCTTCTCAGCCGATTGTCGAAAAGGCTCCAATATGGTAGACATCAATCCAGATTCTGTGAATGTTAAAATTTTTCTGACATCATGGAAAACTCCCGTGGTAATTCCCCATTGGCATTGCATAGCACATTGTATGAGAGGGCCAATGGATGAGCAAGCACAAATTGCCAAGCAGAATCGTGAGAATTTTTTTTACATCCCCTGTATCATCTTCTCAACAATCAGAATGCAAAGAAGCCTATCATATGATTGTTTCATGCTTGAAGCTACAACCTGCAAATCATGAGAAGGGGAAAGAATCATGGTTTGTCATAAGTATTTGATGAGGCAAAGCATCCATAATCCATCAACGATAACATTTTTCAAGAAAATCTGAAGTTTTCTTACCTGCTTCTAGATGCATAACATGATTTGACTTTGATTCCATGATATCTTCAATGTTTAGGCTAAGAACAAGACCACTAGATAGAAAAACAAGATTATAATAACCAAATGTCAAGGGGCATGCCTGGGTTTGACCACTCAATTTCTCTCCAATGGAATGTGCAAACTCCCTTTGATAAGGAATTCTTGGGAGCATGTAATGAGCATGGGGCCAGGGATGCTTTTCACCAACCAATTCATTCTATGGGAGGCCAAGCTACAGGAAGATTTCGACAAGAAGCTCGCAGAGGACAAAGCATCCAATCGGTGAAGGTTTTCCGGTTCTCATGAAGACTTGGCCACTGGCCTTTCTTGATTTCATTGGCATAAATGATAATTGTCAAGCTCTTACTCATATTATTTCCACGAATTGTGATAATAGAAGTGAAGAGCCGAGCTATACTGGTGTGCTACTTGGATGAAAATTTGCGTGCATCTTTCCTTAATCGCTTGTTTAAACATCCTGAGTTGGACTATTACTGAGTTTTCTATTTCACTTAAGAATATGCGAGAAAATTACCAGGACACTTGAGAATAATGAATCACCAATCAAAGTCCAACTCCAGATTCACAACAGGGAATTCAATCAGTGATTTTAGGTAGTGATTGGGAATTTAAGCTACAATTGAGATTCTCAAGGCATAAAATCAACAGTTAGAGGATAAAAACAGGAAAGATGGCCCTAATATTAGACAGTCATATCATGCTCACCCTTTCTCAAGGTAAAATCAGCAGAGAGATGGCAAATTCATCAGTAACCTCAACTATTCGAAACTCTTGCAACCAAATTTAGTTTTGAGTTTGTTATTATTAGATTTTGTTGTTAGATTGAAGGCATAATGTCATTAGTCGAAGAGTCAATCTCTAGGAATTCAATGAGCATATTCAGGAAGCATTTAAACATTCCATAGACATATGGCAAAGCGTTTTAGGAAGATAGGCTGGCAAAGGATTCTTTCCAGATCCTAGGGGTATTTGATTCCAACATATTCTATATTTCCAAAGCATGGGAAGGCAGAGCATCCCTGACTTCAAGCAGCACGAGGATTTGACAAAATAAATAAAGGGATCAAATTCAACACATATGGTAGCAAGAGATTGACCATCAAACCAACTCCAGATTTGAATGTCATTTGCTTGACAAGCCCAAAATCAATAGTCGATTTCTTACAGATCGATTACTTTCATTTTTCTTTGTTGATATGATTTCATTCCTAAAAAAATGGTAGCAGTTGGAAATGTATTTGTTATATATTCCATGTTTTGAAAACACCAAAGGGGGAAAACCCAAGAGGAAGGGAGGATAGTCATCTGGATACATTGTAAGCCTATGAGGCATGTTCTTTTAATATATTTCTGCCATTGAAGATATATGAAGGTTGTTTTATCAGCATGTCTTTCTATTTTGTTTCTCTTTTCTTCTACTAGGATAAAATGCAAATATTGAGAATCAAAACTTGCCATTGATAGGTAGATCTATGAGCAGTAGAGATTCTGCTGTAGAATGCCTATTTTATCATTGTATTATTCCAGCATCTTGATTAGTTCATTTGATTAAAAGGATCTTTCGTTTGATGAATTTTTGTCTTTATGCCTTCTTCTTCATTCTTCTATCTACACAACTTTACAACTTTGTCTGATGAGCAGCTTGAGTGCCTTAAATATTTAGGATATGTTGACTCTATGCCCAATAGAACATTTTATGAAACTTTTATGACCCTTCTCTCCTTCTCATCATTTTTTAACCCATTCTCATAAACAAATTTACACACCCATATTCAAATGTCTCCAGGCTCACCTCATTTGCAGTATGAGGGTGACTTCTAGAACTAACACTTTGCATGAATCCAAAGAAGAATATACTACTTTTGAGTCATCCATGTGATGTGATCCTTCTAGATCTATGATCCAAGCATCGGGAGAGGAGTTGATGGCAATCAAGGCATGGCTAGAATTGTCTTTCTTGGAATTCATATCTTTTGGCTTCTTCTTCTTTGCACCCTCGGGGATGCGATCTCCAAGGTTGTTTTTCTGAAGTATTTGAGACATCAGATCTTTTTTTTTTTTCATGCATGTAGATTCCAAATGGAATCCTTTGTGACAGTACGTGCATTTCTCCCCTTTTCTTACCTTTTCCCCTTTGGATCCAGAGGCATCAGTGAAGGGTTTTGCATACCCTTCCTTCTTCGGATGTGCATGAGATTTCTGTTTATCTTTATCTTTATATTTATGATATTTGTGGTTTCCATCATGCACAATGAGTGCATGCACCCTTGGGCCTTTGATTTTTCCCATGTTGATGAGCTTTGTTTGCTCTTGTGTCAGAGATTCGATAAAGTCCTCAAGAGAAGGCATCTTCTAGGTGGCTCCAGAGGTGAATCTGACATTATGGAATGTGGATAAAAATACAGAGAATTCAGGACCAAGCTTGGAGAGAATGGTAATAACCATTTGTTTCTCCTCCGCTGATTTAGGAACCCCACAAGCTTTGAGTTGCGATAGTAAATTCTTGAATTTTGTAAATAAATCTTGGATACTGTCGAAGATTTTTGGATCCAATGTGAGCCTATCCACCTCCAACATGTGTTCCCTCATCTCATCCTATTTTCCAAAGAGCCCTTCCAAGTTTTTCCAGGATTTATTGGGAGTCTTACAGGAAGATATCTAAAAAAGGAGATTAGGAGAAATAAGACTGCAAATTGTTCTGAGTGCCTCATCCATGCAATTTAAGTACTTGGATTTTTCTATGGCTGATATCGACTCTATATTTGTATTCATGGTTAAACTATACAAACCTCTGTATTGGATATGTATGGATATTTTCTCCTTCCATGCAAAATAGTTGTAAGGTGTAAGAATGAATTCTTTTTGGAATTCCATCTTTCCCTTGTCTTCAATCTTTTGTACCTGCAAAATTTTTTGGTGCAGCTTTTTATTAGCAGTATGTTGGCTCTGATACCATGTAAATGTGTTGAAAATGAACATAATAGATCTATATAAACAATAATACACACATTTTCAGAGAGAATTGGAGAAAGAAGAAGAAGGAGAGAAAGAATGAAAGAATTCTCATTAACCGTTGTGAATAATGAATAATTTACACATGATATACTTTGTATAACTCAATGAGTTCAACTTGAGGATAAAAAATGCACCATATTGGTGGTATAGAGTGATATGGATACACACCAGTAGTTACGGGAGTGAATTTCCACCTATTCTAGTCTCTCAGGCAGTTACGAGAATGAACTGCCACCTAGTTGAGTTAACTAGTCAACTAGTCTTTAGTTAACTGATTGAACAAAGAGTAGTGAGGAGTTTACTTAGGGAATCAAGGATAATGCACCACTCTAGTGATGATACCAAGGCAAGGTTGAATTAGCATGGTGATGATCCCAATTTTGCATGGTGACAAAACCAATGCAACATCTAAACTCAACTCAACTAGTCAAACTAAAGTGTCAACTGAAAGAGAATATTCTCCAGGTGGAATATTTTCCCCTAAATTATAGGAGACTGGATAATGACTAATTATAACTAATAAACAAGGAAAAACCTTAGGAAAAATAAATCCTAGGTGTGTGTGAATTAACTCCAACATATTCGACTGGACTGAAAGGCATCCTGTCACTGTAACAGAGATAATCACTAGAGATAGGTACTGTCCATGGGTCATATGACTCAAGGGTTTCACGAAAAATGATTGAGATCATGTTAATCGAAGTGACAAAAGGAGGAGGAATATCGGGTGGTGGAATAGGAAAAGTACCCATCAAGGTTGAATCTTTTAAAAGACCCACACCAACATTCTCATAATTGGAAGGTGTATTCGAGATAAAAGGCACGTTGCTGGTACGTGAATCACAATTAAAGAAGACCAGTTGGTCGACAGTAACAACCTTTCCTTGGTGTGGGAAACGTAACACACGGAAAATGGTAGACACAACTTCTCTCATGGAATCAATCTAACTACGACCAAGTAGAAGGTTATAATCAAGAGGTGCATCAAAGACCTCAAAGTTGACATTGACCGATTTATCTTCTAACATAATATACAACTAAGGGAGAACACCATAAGGTTTAAACCATGTACCATTGAAGGCCTTAAGAGTATTTTGTGACTTGGTAAGGGAAGGAGAGCCAATAGCTTTCCAAAAAGTAACAGACATAATGCAAGTCGAGGCTCCTTCATCAATAATGGTTCGAAAAATATTCTTATTTGCCACAACAACTTGGATCTGAAATGCTAATTAAGGAGGAAGCCTTGGAATATGATCTTCCAAGTCAATATTATCAAATTGGTATCAGTAGGATAAATTTTACCAATATCCTTTAACATTTTCTTTCCTTGAGTAGGATAACTTTTAAGGACTTCGAGAGTCGACATCACAGAGGGTGCTTGTGCAAGGTCTTCTATAATGCTGTAGTTTTAGGTAGCACATGCGTGAGGATTAAATGAAGACTTTCGAGCAACGCCCTTTGGAGGAGGATGAATAAATGTATCTGTTAAGCCTTAATATTGTCTCATTACCCCTTAATTGGGGCATATTAGATTAGTAATGTTATTTTATTTATGTCAAGTTTAGGCCATTAGTTGTAATTATACCTCCTAGTCTCCTATATATACTAAGGAGACATTTTCATTTTGAATCATCTTGTACTTGAACATTTAAGTGGGGTAAAAGGAGGTTTCCCCCTCGAAGAGGATTATTATTTGAAATTATCTCTTTTTCAAGGCGTTGAGTACTTTTTCTGAGGATTTTCTATGCTATATTGATATTTGGTTCTTAACATATGGTATCAGAGCTTAAGGTCTTGGGATTTCACTGCTACATCTGAGACACCTTGGAATTTTCACTATAATTTTTTTTCTACAATGTTTCAGAAGGAATGTCTTGGAGGATATTTAGTAGACAGATCAAGGTACGTTGGGTTCAAAATTCATCTCCTGAGGCCTTATAATTTCGGAGATACAACCTGTACAACATAGGGTTCTAGAATCGTCCTGAACTGAGTCATTGCGGAATTTTCACTATAAAAAAATTTCTGTAACATTTCAGACCCTAAACTCCAGACGATATTTACAGAAATTTGTAAGGCATCTGTGGTAAAACTTTCAGCTTCTCGGTCATCATAAATTTGTAGATACACCCTGTGTAAGATAGGGTATCTGACTAGTCCTATTGACTAGTCTCAAGATGGTGTTCCAAGTAAAACAATCATAACTTCTTCCTAGAGTATCCAAATTGTGTGGGACTGGTTGCACTAGATTGTGGATAGTCTGTAGTATTTCTGGTGTGAGTTTCAGAATTTTATATCAATTATTTTGTGCGGGGAACACTATACAAGTGAGATCTCCTGGAAAGGAAAACAATCGGCAAGTTTTGGGGAAGTTACCGTAAATTCCACTTGGCACATCCAATTTTGATCATACCTATGGAATTATAGAGAAGAAATATCAGAGAAATACATAAAGGAAAGTTTCATACCCAGAAGCGCCGAAACTTGGGAGATACAACAGAAGAAATATTGTCTAGCAGAACCACCTCAAAATCAAGGTTCAAAAGTGATACTTGGCCAACATGCCACCCAAAAAGGGAACTTCTACACCAAATAAGCCTCCAGAAAATCCTACTTGGATATTGTCTAAAGCGTAGTCCAATTCTCAAAAATCAAGGTTCAAAAGTGATACGGCCAACATGCCACCCAAAAGGGAAATTTACACCAAATAAGCCTCCAGAAAATCCTACTTGGACTCTTGATGAAGGTGAAGAAATGTAGGGACATAAAATGAACCACAAAATAAGATGGATTCAATGGAAGCCAAGCTGGATACTAAGATAGATTCAATTTGTGCCAAGCTGATGGATTCAAGGGAAGCCAAGTTGGATACTAAGATAGATGGTTTAAAAGGAGATCATGGAAGTATTGAAAATTCTCAGAATGCGAGAAGACACCAGTGAAATGCATCCCATGAAATTCATGATGAGGACACAAGGAAGGTGAATCAAGAATGGAGAAACTCCAACTTTGGTTTGAAGACCAACCAATGCTCCTAAGATTGATATGAGGAAGTTTGATGGCAAGGACCCAATCACATGGATACTTCCAACGGAGCAATTCTTTCATCTCCATAATATGCCAGCATACACAAAAGGTACAAATTCTTCTTTATATTTAGAACCTAATCAATTTGTATGGTATCGATGGTTTGTTCTCACAAATCACCACCACTTGGACAATTTTCATGAATAAATGATAGAACAATATGATGATACAAGGAGCAATACCTTCTTTGTCAATTGATAAATCTCAAGCAAAAGGGTTCACATCGTTAATATTGGAGAATCCTAAATATTGAATATAAAGGTAAATCGATATTCCATATGAGAACTTGATTGATGTATTCATAGGAACTTTAAAGGATAACATTCAACATGAGGTTCACCTTTGGGAACCCAAATCATTGGAGAATGCATTTAAGGTGGCAAGAAATGTTGAAAGAAAATATACATATGGCTGGGCCAGAAGGACCAACTTCAACATCTATAGAGAGAACAATGTCATTCTTTAAAACACCCCAACCTACAAGGCTGACAACTCAACAATTGGAGGAAACGAGAAGCAAAAGGTTTATGCTTAATCAGACAAGAAGTATAGGGCGGGGACATAAGTGTGGTGAGAAGAAATTATTCATTATGATTGTGAAGAGGAAGAAGAACAAGAACAAGAACCATCTCAAGATGAAAACATAGAAGCAATTTTCTCATCTGTTGAAGAGTTGACTTCACGAGCATCGTGGTAATGCATTGGTTAGCACTCCTCAAACCCTCAAGATTGAAGGGATACATCAAAAGAAAAAGGCATAGTCCTAATCGATTCTCGAAGTACTCATAATTTCATCTACTATAAATTAGCCAAAGATCTCACTACTTTGTATATTTGGGGCCGTGAGTTTCAAGTAATGATTGCAGATGGAGGAACTATCAATTGCTCGTGAAAATGGAAATAAGATTAGTCTTACTATGGGGAAATATGTAATGAATAGTCCAATGATTTTATACCCATGGTGGTGTGATGTTGAAAATTAGAATCCAATGGTTACAATCATTAGGAACAATGATTTTAATTTTCAAGAACTTTTCATGAAATTTCATTGGAATGAAAAAAAGAAATTGAGTTAAGAGGTATCAGAGGAAACCCAGTAAGGTGATAATCTCTAATGGCATGAGAAAATTATTAAAAGGGGCATCAAGGTGTTATTGCATAACTATGCTCACTGATGTTCAAACATCTAAGGAATATATTCCTCAAGATATCCAAAGGATCATTGATACATTCCAAAGTATTTGAAGATATTCTTAAAGGTCTTCCACCCACTCAAAATCATGATCATGAAATTCACCACTTCGGGAGTGTTCCTTCCTAACATTAGGGCCACATGCATACTCCTTATATGTCTTAAGGAAATTGAGCTGCATGGTTGAAGAAATGTTAGAGGTCAAGATTATTAGACCTAACTAAAGTTCTTACTCTGCACCATAATGGTTTCCAAGAAAGATACCATGCATGATGTGTCTGATTATAGAGATATTCAACAAGATCAATATTAAAGATAAGTTTCCCATTCACCATTGATGAATTGTTAGATGAACTACATGGAGCAATCTTATTTCACAACTGATCTTTTTAGGGTATCATCAGATCAAATGAAGGAATAAGATATCCCAAAACAACATTCCTAACTCATTCGCGGAATGAAGGCCATTATGATTTTGGTCATGCCTTTGGCCTTTACAAATGCACCTTCAACATTCCAAGGTTGATGAATTCCATTTTCAAGCTCCTTCCTTTGAAAAATTTGTGTTAGTATTTTTTGATGATATACTAATCTATAGCAATTTGGAGGATCATGTGCAACATGTTGACAAGGTGCTACAACTACTAAAAGGAACAACAACATATGCCAAACCATCCAAATGTTTCTTTGGAGTAAATGAGGTAGAGTATTTGGGCTTCATTGTATCTCATGAAGGTGTCAAGGTAGACCCTAACAAGATTAAGGCCATGATGGATCTGACTGGCTGATTCCCAAAACATTAAAGAATCTTAGAGGATTTTTGGGTTTGACAGGTTACTACCACAAGTTTGTTCAGAACTATGGAAGAATAACAACACCTTTAACAACACTAACTAAGAAGGATGCATTTTCATGGACTCCAGAGGCAACTAAAGATTTTCAAAAACTTAAAGAGGTGATGTGTAAAGCTCCTGTCTTGACCACTCTAGACTTCACAAAAACATTTATTGTGGAATGTGATGCCTCGGGAAATGGAATTGGTGCTATCCTAATGTAAGAAGGAAGGCCCCTGGATTTTGAAACTCAATCACTCAAGGGAAAGGACTTACACAAACCCATTTATGAGAAAGAAATGATGGCAATACTACATGCATTGAAGAAATGGTTTCCTTACCTAATAGGTAGGCACTTCAAGATCAAAACAGATCATGATAGTCTTAAATACTTCTTGGAACAAAGACTATCTTCAGAAGAACAATAAAAATGGGTAAACAAGATATTGAGTTATGATTTTGAAATCGTCTATAAAAAGAGGAAGCAAAATGTTGTGGTAGATGAACTCTCAAGAAAGGATGAAGATGTTGAGGCCTTTCTCTGTGGTATCTCGATCATCCAACCCGATTGGATAATAGAAGAAAGGGATGAATGGAAGAATGACGAAAAAGTGTGGACTCTCATTGAAAGGTTGCAGCAGGATTCTGGTGCATCAGATACATTTACATGGAAAAATGATTCACTATGGT
>SNQJ01S0144970.1:22721-35113 GCA_010110895.2 Picea sitchensis
AGGACATGCCACTGTATCATATTGATTGAAAGTAGAAGATTACAACCTGATCGCCTTGATGTCGCAAGCTTCCTTTCGATGGCTCTTGGCTCCAACACACACACTTGCTCACTCCTTGTATGAAGAAGATCAAATCCTCTTGATAGACTTGCTAGAGTCTCCAAGCTCTTGTTCAAGCTAAGTCCTTCACACAATTCTTTCACCAATTCTCCAATGAATCTTGCTTAACCTTTTCCATGATAATTCCATCAATATATAGGAAATAATGAGATGGTTACTTGGATAAGAATGATCCCACAATATCAGGTAATCTAGTACAAGGATAACCATTGAAATGCCAACCCATTCTTCTAGAAGATTCCCTTCTATAACCATCGAGAATTCATCTTTTTCCAAGCTTTAGAACAAGTTTGCACCCTAGCTATGTAGCACAGTGCGAGAATTTCTCACCCTATCTTAAGTCAGCTTGCGATAATGGGTCATTCTCACACCCTGGGATATTAGCAGCCTATGAACTCTCTTCAAAAGTAAGTTTTCTGGGAAGAGATGAATGTCCCTTTTCTCAGGAGAAAGTTCTTATGAGGAGCCTGAGTACACCATCATCAATACACCATCATGATGACCAAAATCATGGGTAACACCCATGATCACTGAAGTCAAATAGGTATTGGTCCAATGAAGGGGAAGCAACAGCTCAAGAAAGTTGTGGCCACATAGTGATGTCTTCAAGTCTTCTACACTATCCGCCAAAGGTGAAAGTCTACATCATGTGAATAAAGGAGTTGAGGTCGAACACGATGAGACATCATTTGATTACTGGTCATTGAGGTATACCATTAACAAACGTGAGAGAGCCTACCAATAATGAAAGTAGGTATCAAGGCACCGAGTACATTCCTACAAGTGTGAAAAAGGAGTCGATGTCGAACACTTCAGAAATCCATTGATCATGAGACATTGATGTATTCCCATCTGTCAATGGAGAGAGGGTCTGCCACTAATGACTGCAAGACTCAAGGTACTCATAAAAATCTAGGTCCCATATCCTGAATAAATGAGTTGAAGTCGATGGAAAGAGACCCGTTGAAAGGAGAGAATTGAGGCATCTCTCATCAATAAGCACAAGGAACAAAGTAGGAGCTTCATCATTTGGTGGAGATCGAACGAAGAACATGTTCATGAACCAACGACCCTGTGCATCTTTCATGTGTGCCAAATGCAAGTGGTACATGAAAAGGACCCTCTGAATAGTAGCCAATGATGAAAAACTGCTGACAAAGGCGAAGAAACCACCAATAAGGCTAATGGCATCTAAGACATTACACAAATTCTAAAGTGTGAATAGATTTATTGTTGTCGAACACAAGGGAAACCACCCATTCAACGACCAATGATGAAATGTCGATTGTTGGGTTCAAGGTGACCTACCAATGATGAAAGTAGGGCCAGGGTGCATGATAAGACCAAAGTATCATGTGATTCTGAGACAAACTGAGGGTATGGCCGACATGTAAAGTCAAGATTTCTGAGGAGTGGCTGACACAAGTTGATAGACTTCCTTTGAACAGGAGCATGAGATATATGGTGGACTCCAATAGCATAGACTCAATGATGTGAAAATTAGATACAAGAGGCATCAATAACGTTCTCTATAGGGACAGGAAGAGTAACCAGTCGGAAGAGAAAACTTTGTAGCGAGATCAGATTCCTAAGGCCATGCTAAACTCAAAATTATGATGACACAAGGACTCAATAACTTTGTGCTTTGTTCAAAGGCGACACGACTACTGTCAATTACAATATAGTACTCCCTTTCCGCCTGGTTTTTTTTTTTTCATAACAAATAAATTCTATGATACAGAGGAGGGAACGAGTGTCACAAGTAAGCAAAACTAGTTCCAGTAGTGGAACGTACCTATTCTTAATGCAAGGAAATGCAAGCGGGATATGGACACTCGGGGTGATGTTCCCTCCAAGGTATAGGGTGTCAAACTGCATAGACTGTGATGTTACACCATAGTAAAAAATAGAAGGGTTCGTCCCCATGAAATTAGCAGGTATCATGGAGTGGGTAGCAGTGAAGGAGGGAGCAAAAGAAACCCCATTGTCCATAATGATGAAACCCAAAATAGACGCCTAAGTTCAACTAGTAGTCAGATAGCATACCAAAAATTCAAACGGCCAATATGCATGTAAACGGGCTAAAGTGGCTGAGTGTCCTCCCTCGCTAAAAAGGGTATGTCTCATCCAAGAGGGACATGAGACTCTTCACTAAAGTTTGGAGGTAACATAAATAGTTATAAGGGCCCTCATAGGCTTAACAACCAGTCGGTCATATCCCCCCAGAGAGGTAATCCTCCATAAAGGTTGTGTGTTGTCTGACCCCTATCTGACTCAGGATACAAGCAGAATAACCCCTTCAAGTAACCTATGAGATACCTAAGTCAAGCAGCTAATCAACCACTGTATAACCGATGCACAGGAGAGCAGTTGTAATTCTGGATCACCGTATGGGTAGGGTAGCAAAGCCTGAAACCTTGAAAGAACCGCCTCTCACAGAGGTATGGGTACTAGCAAGATCCCCAAATACAAATAAATCCACAGAAACATCTCTGGCGCTAGGTGAGTATCCAGGTGTTATCCATTCAACTAACTTCGCGTGACTTCATGATTAACTCCGGTGTGAGAGGAGCCTCCTTATATTACCAATTATACAATGGACTTCTCAACTCCCTATCTCAGACACATATGTTGATTTAATTTCCTTGGAGAAGTTTACTCACAAGATCCTATTCCAAGGCACTAGATCCTAGGTTAGTTTGAGCACCCTAAAAATAAAATCGTGACTAATCAATTTTAGTTTAAAGCGTAAATTTTATTGGTCATGGTTACTCAAAAAGGTATGGAAGTGAAACTCATGACATTATGACTCTGCAAGAAAATAAATATGGATATAATGCAAATTCTATATTTAACTTTTCAATGAATGATATGCTAATAATAACAGTGCAGTCTTCAATTTCAAATCTGCAATTCAGAAGTAAAATGCAATCTTTCACTAAATGTGCTAAGCTAATGATAAAGATTCCAAGACGAAAATGCCAACCAATGCAAAATGCCTATTTTTTTGTATTTTCAATATACTAAAAAGAAAATGCATGGATTGATGAGCAACCTGATATATAAATTCCACTCTGTATAAAAGCAATAACTCGAGAAAAATACCAAGCAACCAAGCAAACAACCCAGATAACAAGGACAAATCAAAAAATGGAAAACAAAGAGAAAGACTTCGCCCAAAAGTTCAACTCCAAACAGGTTTCTTGTCATCCCAGATGATCTCAAAAGACACTATAGAAACCTAAGAAGGCTTAGCAATCTTCAAATCCTACCCAGCAGTCACTAAACGAAGCAAACAAGCCAGGGGAAGTGGTATACGTGATTTTTCAAGAGAATAGAGCGTATATACACTTCTTGTAGTGAGACAGCAAGCGTGTATACGTGACTGAAAAGGAAAAAGGGGCGTATAAGCTTTAAAAAAAGGCCAGGCAAGGGAAAAAAGGATGAAATCTCAGACTCAGAGTGAACAGAATCTGTCAAGCAGTGATACGAAAAGAAATACAAAGGAAAGAGAGCAATGCAAGAAGAAAAAGTACTTCAACCCTTAGAAGGAAGATCTCTCCCCAGTGGATTCGCCATTTCTGTTACAAGGGAAAAGCTCTCTATGGCCAAGGGTAAACCACAACAGACAAGTATGAATGCAGAAATCAACTCAATTCCAACATATGCTATATAAACTAATGTGCAATATAAGAAAGAGGCCTACCTCGATTCAACGTTTGATGATGTTCCACTGTTGAGCACTTTGACCCAAATCTTTATACCTGCAAGAAGTTCTCAATAAACAAGAAGAGTAAGTACATAGTGATGATATAAAAGGGGTTAGAACATCAGATAGCATAATCCTTTAATAAACATTACAAACACGCCCATGGATAATAATCATATATTTGCAAGATACCAATAGGATGGGAAAGGATTATTTCTATTAATAATTTATCAGTAGAAGTGACAACATTACAGACTTTCGTGTCGACACGGTTGAAAACCAGGAAACCAAGTTCCTTCCAACTGGGTATCCACCACTTTGATCCTCCACCAAAGGCAAGCTTATAGGAAAGAGGCAATGAGGTCCTCTCAACAATAGGGAAAGAGCTTGGGGGATGAACATTGTGTTCAAACTTGAGGGACAAAGGGATGCAGACTCAACATGAAGTAATTTCTCCAAAGTAACTTTTCTCTCAAAGTTGAATGCTTTCTCCTCTTTTCCATAGCTCGAAATTGTGCTCTTATAGCCTTCAAAATGCAACTGAAGGGTTGATTCAGAAAGTTTCCAGTATATGGAAGGCCAACGATCAGAAATCTTCTGTCGTGACATGGAAACCAGACCTCATATTGTATTTTTTGGCACAAATCCTAATGTACGTGGGTTGTAGTGGAGCAACTAGCTATTATTGGATAAATCCGTAGGTGCGTACACTAACCGATCTCCCTAGATCCACCTGGATCTAGAACAAAACAGGACAAAACATGACGCTTTCCTTAAGTTTTAAATATTGAATTAGCTAATAGGAAGGAATAAGTAGCATACCTTAATATTGCTTCCTAGGGTCTTTGTTTCTCCCGCTTCACTCCGGTGCTCTCATGAGGTCAAGACCAAGACAACACAAACCAACCAAAGTGAAGATAGCAAAAAATCAATTTAAACCTATGTATGTGATCAAGGAATCATACAATAAAACAAAACAAGCTTTATAGGAAAGAATCATATTACTGTATCATATTAAATGTGAAAGAGAGATTACAACCATGGACTTGATGTCGTAAGGTCCCTTCCAACTATCCTTTGTTCCCCACACACTTCCACTCCAAGAATTATGAGAGAATAGATCTGATAATATTCATAATCTATCTTGACAAAGAAAATCTCAAATCCACTCCAACCAAGCTAATAATTCCAAGCCAACCAAAGCTAACAAGATCAAGAACCAACAAAGCTAACTTTCTCCATGAGAACTCCTCTCCTTTTATAAGTTGAAGAGGATAAGGTGAGGAAGTTAGGATGATCCCACTAAATCATGAAAGCGAGTAAGATCCAAACCATTTGGATGCCACCTCACCATAGATTTTTCTCCTTCTAGAAGATTCGAGAAAACACTCATTTTTCCCACGTGTAGGCATTCTCACACCCTAGCTATAGAGAAACCTACGAACATCTCACACCCTAGCTATAGTGCAACCTGCGAACTTCCTTTTTTATAAGGTTTTTACATAGGAAAATGCAACTTATTTTCTCAGGAAAAGTTCTTCTCCCTTCTCTCTTTAGGAACTCAGGCCACTAAACCCTCTGAAGGCAACAAATAGGTTTACATCATTAACGATCATAGGGATGAAGAAAATAATGTGTAACACCAGCATATATGCATCTTGCATAGCAAATAGGGAGCATATATGTAGAAAAATGTATATTTTAGCACTGGATTAATCAAAAAGGGATGATAAGTCTGCATAGGGAAATGGAAAAATTCCCTATGTGAAAGATAGCAATGGTGAGGCAAATCTTGTTATAACAACAAGTGAACGATTCCATGTAATACGAGAAGCTCACACTTCTTTTGTTTCGCGGCATTTTGGGGTGGCAAAAACTATGGCTCATCTGCAAAGTTTTTTTACTAGCCTCATATGAAAACAATTGTAACTAAATATGTAAATGGGTGTGTGATGTGTTCTACTTGTAATCCCACTAATAGAAAATTGATGCTATACTCACCACTCCCTATTCCATTCCATCCATGGGAAATTATCTCCATGGATTTTGTAGGAGGTTTACCAATGTCAAAAAGGGGTCATGACTATTTGTATGTTGTAGTGGATAGGTTCAGCAAGATGTGTATCTTAATTCCATGTAAAACGAAGATCACTGCTAAGCAGACTGCTAATATCTTCTTTCAGTATGTTTGGGTTCACTTTGGGTTACCCACATCCATTATCTTAGATTGAGATACTCGATTCCTTGGGGATTTTTGGACAAGCTTGTGGAGAATGATGGACACCAAGTTGAAGAGGAGCATTGCCTTCCATCCACAAACCGGTAGACAGAAAGAGGTTGTTAAACGAACAATGGAACTTTTTCTTCGAGGCTACTGCAGCAAGCATCCCAAGTTATGGGATGAATAGATACCCTATGTACAACATGCTTACAATTGTGCCTTACATTCCTCCACTCAATGTTCAACTTTTGAGACATGTTTTGGGTATTTTCCTAAGGTCCCTTTGGACTTGATGTATGGGAGAAATTTTGATTCAAATGAAGAAAGAAATGAATACAAAGCATGCAAGTTCATCCATAGGATCCAGTAGGTACATCAAGAAGTCAGGAAATAGTTGGAGAAAAGTCAAGCAAAATATAAAGCTTGGCATGACAAACACATGGTTGATCATCAGTTCCAGGTTGGAGACCAGGTATGGCTTCACATCAGCAAGGAGAGATTGAAGGGTGTGTTAACACATAAGATTGATCATGTTCTCCAAGTATTATGTCATGCCATCAACTAACAACCTCCTCGGAGTATGCAAGCTATAATTGAGTTGTCGTTGCGAACTAGTTAAGGAAGAGGGTTGTAGGTTGGATAGGTTGCAAGCATCCTGGTGCAAATTCAAAATTACCAGCATCAACCTCATAGCCATGAGGTACTCCATGAGAGTTTTTGTATTGTTTGGAAGTCGGGAAGGATTTGGCTACTTGATTTTCCTTTGGCACTGTGAATTTAGAAAGGCACTATGAAATGAGCTACGAAATGTGTTGCGAAAACTCTGTTCTAGACTGTTGAACTAGTATTTTTGACCAGCTGACTTCCAAGAGGATTTCTAGGTGAACCAGGATTTTATTGTCAAGAAAGGACCCATGAACATTATCCTCTTTCATTTTTCATATACATGTCACAGATTGGGATATTTGAAAGGATATTTGAGCCCTATGTTTTCAGTTTTCATGATTTCCTATTTGAGACATGTTTTGTGACACGTATTTCGTCCAGCTGGAGATGAATTTCAAGAATCCGAGAGATTTTTTTCTTTAGAACGAGCTTATATAAAAAATCCATTCTCATGTTTTACACAACTGTTATATTTTGATAATTACAAGTGTCACTTTGAAGCCTGCTTTTCAGAACTTCGCCTACTGAAAAGCACGAAAATAGTTAAAACATGTCATTTTCTGTTTTTAGTTGTTTCTATTTTGGGAAATGGGTTGGAGTTCGAATGGGTGATATGGAAAGGACCTATATGGATATATATTCATTGTACAATAGGAGAGGAGGGTTGGATTCATGAGACAAGAGAGGCTAGAGAGAGTAGGAGCAGTGTGAGTTTCTCATTTGTAAGCCTGAGGGCCTATTTGTAATGACATTTTCTACCATTAAAGATTCATGAGATCTAGTATCAGATTGTCTTCTTTGTTTTCCACTTATTTGTTATCTTCTTGCTTAAACATATTGCAGGTTTTGAGGATCATAGTTTCCATTGATTGATGGATTCATGAACAATAGAGCTAAGAGGATCTGATGTAGCTTGCCCATTAAATCAGTGTTCATTGTTTAAGAAAATATTTATCTATTGCAGAAAGGATCTTTGTATAATGGATTTTATTCCTTTTGTCATATTCTCCATGATTCTACTCATCATTATATATCTCTTTTTCTGATATACAGTTTGGTTTCCTTTTATCTATAGGATGTTATGACTCCATGCCCAATGGAATGCCTCTGCAGAATTTTTGTTGCCCTCTTCCTTTCTTTCTCATCTTGTTGATCCACATATTCAAACCATTTTAATCCATTTACACTTTGATGGGTATTGGGATTATCCTCTAGCAGTCTAAGGGTGACTCTTAGTGATAACATTAATGGCATTGTTTTCGAGGAACGAAGTGTGAAGCAAGCTTCCCTGGGAGAACAACATAGATCCAACTATTGATGGTAGACAAGAGAAGGAAACAAAAATCATCTATAATTATCTACCTGGCGACTCCACAATCAAATACTCCATTGGGGAGGATCCTCTTGACAAAAATATGACCATACGAAAGGGGATGACTAGGTGTTATCTTATGAGCTTTCTCCATGAACTCTTGTTCTTCTTTATTATCTATTTCCTATATTTTCCTTTACATATAAAGAGGATAATTTTGTGCTTTATTTATTCGGATGATCAACCTTCATTTATATATCCATCCTTGGAATAAGAATACCTACCTTTTGTTTTTGTTATAGATGTTGATCTTGTATCCTCACCTTAGCCTATTCATAAGGATGAGCTTTGTATTCAAATTCCTCCTAAATTTGATCACCCTTGTAAACTTGAGGAGTTTGAAATTGATTCAAAGCCTTCTCAAATATCATTACCTTCTACTATTACTGTTGAACCTTTTCATCAGCTTGTTAAACCTTATATTCAGCCCACTAGTTTTCAAACTAGAATCAGAGACAATATTTTTAAACCTTTAAGGCTGCCATATCACCTTCATCCTTATCCTCTTGATTTCTTTGAGTATCTTCCTCGATTTTCTGGAGAGGATCATGTTACAGCTGAAAGGAATTTGGAGGAATTTGAGAACTTTGTTGATCAGTTTGAGATAGTTCATGATGATGTTACAATGAGGTTGTTCTCCAAATCTTTGTTTGGAGATGTTGTTGTGTGGTTTAAAGGTTTGGGAGCCAATTCTATCGGTTTTTGGATCGAGCTATGCAATGCATTTTTAAAGTGTTGGGGTGAGAACAAGTCCCTTGATCAGTGCTTGGATGATTTTAATGCTTTGAGGAGAGGGGAAGAGGAATCCTTGGTTGTCTTCAATAGGAGGTTTTACAGTGTTTATCATAGCATTCCAGTGGAAATTCGACCTTCTGAGACTGCTTCCATGGTTTACTATGAAATGGCTCAGCATTCAGAGCTTGTCCTTCTCCTAAGAGAAAGAAAATATTCATCTTTAAGACACTTTTTTGAAGATGCTAAATAATTCGAAGAGAACATCTGGGCTTGTAACATGATTCGAGATCAAACATACTCTGAATATTTGCATGCACATGAGCAGGAATATTGTCAGTATGTTTTACTCTTGGATCAAGATTCTTTAGTGTTTGCATAATTTTCTATGGATAGGGATGCATGTCAAGCTTATGATCAGTTTTCAAAACATGTTGAGCATATTATAACTGATGATTTCATAGATAATTATATGTTCATGGATGATCATTATCAGTGTGATTTAAAACATGTTGTACCATTATCTTGTGATCATCATGCTAAAAATGAAGAGTCTGCAATTGTTGATGATCAAGAGTTGATTTTGAAAGAACAAGAAGGTCATCTATTTGCAAGAAGAAAGGAATTTATGAATGAGAAGTTATTTTCTATGGATCATCATGCTTCTGATCTTGGTTTTAAGGATCCATTTGCAGCCTTGTTAGAGTCTTATGTTTCAGATTTTCTGAAAATTTCAAATTGCATTATTTCACCGATAGTCATGGGTGAGTATGGTTTTTTGAAGGAGTTTATGTCGTTGTTGCTATATTTATGTTATTATTCATTGATTAGTGATGTAGATGATATCATTTCAGTCATCAAGTTACTTGAATGGTTACTGTGGAAATCTTCTTTTACTTGACCAAGTTGCAAATTTCAATAGGGTAGGGTAGCATAAGTAATAATCTCACTTCCCGAGCATTTATTTCCTTCAGTTTGTAGTGGGTCTTTCAGAATTCTTGAATAAGAGGAAGTTGTTAGTGGTGGTATCAGAGGTTGGTTGCATAGATGACTGCATATCCCATGGATAAGGAAAATGGAACTGCTAGGTTCTTAGAGCCTCACAGGGAGGCCTCCATCCCAGTTGGAGCCACTGTTAGCACTCAAATGCGCACCATTAAAATTTAAAGTTATTCACCAAATTTTGTGTTAGATTTTCCAAATTCCTTTGGTCATTTTCCTGTTGTCATAGCCTCCAAATTCTTCATTGAGCCTTGACAAGTTCCCATTGATTTCTTTTGCCTAGAATTCCTATGATCTTTGTCTTCTGATATACATTCCTACAATGGAAAAATCATTATTAAAACTACTTATTGTCATATTTTCATCACTCCTCATTTACTAACATTTTGTATGTTTCTTAACTAAAAATAAATTGGTTTTTTGTTATTAAACATTCTTTTTATCAAAAAAAGGGGGGGGGACTTGAACAAAATTTTAAATGTGAATAAACAAGGTTTCCTTTTGGATATTTAGCCTTTCTCGAGCTTTCTATTTTGGCCAAAAAAATATTAAACCCACAGGCCCAACCTCCCATTGTTCGAGCCCACAATTGTCGATCCAAGAACCTACACCAACACATAACACAAATCCCAACACCAAATTCCAAGCCCTTGAGGAGGAGGAGCCTACAAAGTTTCCTTTGTGCACAACGCTTCGAAATACATTAAAACCATTGGCATTTATAAAAGCAAAAGTTTTATTTCTCCCGAGAAATGTGGGATATCCTTCTCGCATGTAAATAAAAATGCATATCATAATAGCCAGCTGCATATTGGAGAAGTCCACACCTGATGCCCTGTTCGATAGCATTTTCACCAATTTTCATGGGAATATCCCACGTGGGCTTTGTACAATGCATTGGCGCCAAGTGTTGAGATTTAAAATGCTAAAAACCCTATGCATTGTGGAGTCTTTCTTCTAGAGATAGATAATACACAGGAGTGACGAACTAAAGAGACAGGTACCCAGGTGTCAAGACGGTTACCCAATGTCATAAAGGATTCTGGATTGGTATCAATTTTAGAGTGGAATTGCCAATTTCTAGCATATCAACCAAGTGTTGAAGTCATAGCCTAAATGCCATGTCTAAGAGCGTTGAAAATAGATATCAAATGAATTTTTAGATGCAATTGGAAAATGGGTTCCAATGTATGTTGATGATGATCTTTGTTTATGCCTCAAGTGGTATCGTCCAGCTTCAAAAGGCCCTTATAGTCATACAACTATACAATGGGAGCTTCCACACAGAGCTACTCTGGAGACATGTTGAATTCACCATTTTGGCACAGCAAAACATATGTTTGGTTCAATCTAACATTCCACATGTATGTTTTAGAAGACAAAACCAATACTTCCATCTCTTGAAAGATTTACTCACTCAAGTGATGAGGAAGCCTTAATAGATGCTTGTTGGGATTTTTCATACCTATCTGATGGAAAAAATGACAAAATTAAAGCAATGATAGAGATTGGTTTTTGTTGTAGACTTTTCTAACTTTGGGACTTCTTTCTCCTTTTGTTCTTATCCCTGCTCCTCGAACAGTGGACAACATTGTTACCGGAGATGATGTGCAGACACATCCTATGATCAATAATGATGTGTTCTCTTACCTTTTAGTACTTCTAACCCACAAAATATTTCAGTGGAAGTTGGCGTATGAGGATCTCTTTGGCAAGAGATTTGTTTGTTCAACCGACCCTTCTCACTAGTACATATGACCAAATTTGCGACGGTTTTTTGTTGATATTGCCACACTTATCCGTCGCAATTTCCACGAAAGTCGAGATTTTTTTTCGTCGGAATAATTTTGTCGCTATATCCACGATCCAGGTGTGCATTGAAAAATCGACAAAATTAGCTCTCCACATGTCACCACCTTCAAGATCGGTTAAACCTATGCATCGTCGCAATTATGACGAAATTTTGTCGTAATAACAACGAAGAAGCATGGAAATTACGACGAAAGTTCGTCGCAAATTGGGACGAAAAATTATGCCAAGCCAATACTTACAACGCAAATGATGATTATGCTACACAAAACCGTCGCAACTTGAGATGAAAATCTGTGGCAATATCGTCGAAAATGTATCTCAAGACCAAACTTACGACATAGATGTTGTATGTGCGATGAAAAGTCATGGCAAATTGTGACGAAATTTCATCCTTATTGCGACGATTGTTCAAAATAGAAATTTGTTTCTGACAAACTATCGTCGATATTGCGATGATCACTTTAAGTTTAAAAAAAAAAAAATTACATGAGATATGGTATTACCATATTACATTGTAATATGGTAAAGCCATATTACAATGTAATATGGGATTACCATATTACATTGTAATATGGGACTACCATATTACATTGTAATATGGTAAAGCCATATTACAATGTAATATGGGATTACCATATTACATTGTAATATGGGACTACCATATTACATTGTAATATGGTAATGCCATATTACATTGTAATATGACATTACTATTACATTGTAATATGGTATACAATTGTAATAATCTAATATTCTAA
>SNQJ01S0144972.1:0-15139 GCA_010110895.2 Picea sitchensis
CATTAATGACTGGCTTGGACAACATATTTGCAACCTTGTTATGAATACCTTTCTTATAATTGATTACCAAATGAAACTCTTGTAAGAAACCCATCCACTTGAAGTGTTGTGACTATTGTAGCTTGGTATGTGACTAAAAATACTATAATGGTCGATGATCTATATGAATAATTGTCTCTTTTCCTATTAAGTAATGCTTCTGTTTCTTTACACTTTGTACCAATGCATATAATTCCTTATCATATGTTGGATAGTTAATCACAACTTGAGTGGAAGTCTTAGAATGATTACATATAGGTTTACCTCATTGCATCAAGACTTCTCTCATGGCATATATGCTTGCATCGATTTGAATCTCAAATGGTTGCTGGAGATCTGGAAGTTCCAAAACTAGTGCGGTGCTTATATTTTCCTTAAATTTCTTGAAGGATTTTTGTTGCTTGTCTTTCCATTGAAAGACATGTTTAACACTTGCTAATGCATGTAGAAGTTCTGCTATGTATGAGAAATTAACAATGAATTTTCTCCAGTATTGTAGTGCTCCTAAGAATCTTCTGACTTCAGTGGTAGTAGTTGGCTTGGGCCATTTCACAATGAATTCTACATCTGTAGTGTCTATTTTTAGTTGATGATTCCCTACAATGTATCCTAAATATACCAGGGAATTTTTTCCAAATTCATATTTAGATAACTTGATATACAACTTCTCCTCCTTCAAGAGTTCAAATACTTTCTTGACATGCATCATATGATTTTCCCATCTTTGACTAAAGATGAATATATCATCTAAGTAGATGATAACAAAATCATTTATGTAAGGCCTGAACACATCATTCATTACCCTCATAAATGTCGCAGTTGCGTTACATAACCCAAATAGCATAACCAACCATTCGAACAAGCCTTTCTTGGTCTTGAAAGAAGTTTTCCATATTTCACCTTCTGCAATTATGATCTGATGGTAACCACTTCTTAAATCCAACTTAGTGAAATACACAACATTATTTAATTTATCCAATAAGTCATCAATTATGGGAAGAAGGATAATGATTTTTTACCATAATCTTGTTCAATGCTTGGAAATCAATACACATCCTCCATGTGCCATCGTTTTCCGGAACTAATACAATAGGAGAACCACATGGAGAGGAGCTTGTCCTAATAATTGATTTATCGAGAAACTCCTAAAATTGCTTCCTAATTTCTACATTCTCGATCACTGATGACCTTTACATTCCAATGTTCAAAAGAGGATCATTTTTCTGCAAATATATTTCATGTTCTACCTCCCTTTTAGGAGGAAACCCTGAAGGTTCATGAAGTAACTCATCATAATTAGATATCATTTTCTCCAACTCCTTTTTACAATGTGGATCAAAACCTGATAAAGCATCTGTTAGATCTTCTTCTTTTTGTTTCACTATCATGAGAACAAAAAATTTACTTTCATTCACGAGTCTCTTCATTTTCCCTATGTTCACTAAAGAAACATCAGTTTAGATATGATGAGATCTGAAAACATATTTAACCCCATCCTTGAAAATATGATATTTATTCTCTTCTCGGTAGAATACATCCTTCTTGTCAAATAAATATGGACTACCCAAGACAATGCCACAAATTTCAAGAGGTGCAACATCTAACTCAACCTCGTCAAAGAACTTAGTTGTAATTGCAAACCTTATCTTACATTGTTTCGTCACTTGCAACTTAACTTCTTCACATACCCATCCTAATTGTATAAGGCTTCTTCTGAGGTGGTATTTAAACCAAGCTTATTAACATTTTCTTTGGATATTAGGTTAACTTTAGATCCATTTTCAAATAAAGTATCTACCTTGGTATGCTTGACTATAACTCTGACATGAAAAATATCACTTCTCTTCTTTTGATCAATATCATTTTCCAATTTGGTGGATTGAACTGAATAATTTGAATTTATATATGATATAGCTTTTCTTCCTATGACCATGATATTAGATTTATCTCTGGAATCTGACCATAGATCTTAATGAGTTGATGCAGTAGTCTTCTGCTTCCCTTTATCCTTGAATTTCTTTGGTCATAATTTTGGATGCAACTTCCAACACTGTGATTCCTCATGTCCCTTTTTGTTACAATGGGAACATGTAGGTCTTCCCTCATATTTCTTCACTATGGCCAATTTATTACTCTTCCATTTATCTTTCGGTTTTGTAATACCCTACTTCCCCCAAATTGTAATTAATCATTAATTAGGATTACCATGTTATGGCATGTGAACGATGTAAATGTATTTTTTTTTAGATTTCCAATGACTGACTGTGGGGGTGAAGCCTTGAAGTACTAGCCATGATATCACTAGAGGAAAGAGTGAGGGAAAAATACAGAGGGTTCATTATGTCAAAATGACCCAAATTCTCTTTGTTGGAAATAATAAGCCTCATTCGGATCCCAAGGAGAAATCAATTAATGAAATAAGTAATGGTGGTTGAACAATTAACTACACCAGAGGAGGAAAAAATTTGTTAGCCTGAAGTACCACAAAGGGAAGTTTTTCCTGCAGGCCTAGACTAACTCGAGTTTCCTTATGATAGAAGGAACAAGACAGGTCTAGAAATTTCTTGAAGAGGATAAAGGAATGCAAGAATATACACAGAGACAGACAATAAGGAGACACACCGAGGGGAATGTGCGACCTAGATATGCATAAGAAAAGATGAAGAGCACACGAGGGTCTCCAGATGAGAAGAAGAACTAGAAGCTTGATAAGTTGTTCTAGTTACTGTATAGAACAAGAGAAAGGATCTCTGAGAATTTGCAGAAGACATGACCTGAGAAGAAGTTCATGATCTTGATGCCGAGGGAGCATCTGATAAAACTCACAGAGGATGTGACAGAGATAGAGAATCTTTGAGTAATTTCAAGAGTTGTTGTGATAGAGAGAGAGAGAGAGTCTCTGATAAACTCAAAACTTTCCCTAGTGATATCATGGCTTGGCACAAGGGTGGTCAGAGTGATAAGAATGAATGCCTTTGAGACTATGGTTGGGTGGAAAGGAAAACACCCATAGTAGTTTGGTTGGATGCAACTTGTAATAGATAAGTACTTCATATACCCTATGCAATTAAATTGAATTGTATGATTTTAATGTCTGTGATTGTGATACAATGTGCCTCTCATGAAATTAATGGTAATAAGGTGTATTGTTCTTATGTAAATTGTTGCATTAGAATGGTTGTAAGATAGCAAGTTTGGCCTATGGGATGGTTGGAAAATATTCAAGGTGTTTTCCCAAGGAACAACCTCACATTTTTGGAGTTGAGTCAGACTCTACGAGACTGGTACAACCCCTCCTTAGGAAATACCTTTTCCTTGAATTAGAGATTAAGATCTGTGAATGGAAGGAACTTCTTTCAAACCAGTCGTCTAAGAGACCACAGGCTCATGCCCACAGCCTTAACAAATTCACGGCCAATATTTAAGTGTGTATCCCACGAGAACTCTCGAAGGACCCATATGACCAAGGTCTGGGAACCTTGCGCTAGTCTGAAAGGAGTTAAGCTCTTATTGGCTTCAAAGCCTTAGGAGTTCAAAACTTTGGGATTTTATAAAATCAAAACCACCAAAACTCCCGAATGTCAGAGTCGTGAAGTGATGCAAGCCATAGATTTGAGGACACTAGGGAAATATCCCAACCATTGGATCTACGTCATAGTCAACCTGATGTTGACCGCTTCAGGAGAGAAAAGGAGTTATAACACCAAAACCTCTGAATGCCGGAGCTGTGAAGTATTGTGGACCATTGATCTTTGGATCCTTTGGGATCCCTCTCAGTCGTCTATTCGTGGGGATGTGCATATCATGTTGGGAGCACGTGGGGGTCCACGTGTTGAGCGACAGTGATGCCATGTGTGGTGGCTTTGGGGCAGAGAAAAGAGATGTCAATGACCTGGGGCATGTGCCATGTATCTTGCCAACGAGTTTTTTTTGACAGGTAGCCCTCTAGGAGTGGCCTAATACTGAGACCAAGGGACCCCTGAGCTAGATTTGTGAGTCACTGGTCTGGGGACTCCATGGAGAACCCATCCCAACCATCTAATCCACCAGTGGAAGGATTCACGTGTAGCACTTCAGGGAAGTCCTACTCCGAGAGAAAAGGAGTATTGAGTGGGTAGAACTCTCAAACACTGAAGTCACGAATTGATGAGAGTCATTGATCTGATGACCATTTGGGATCCCCTATGACCATTGGATCCAAACCATAGTTATCCCAATGCTGACGAATCTAGAAGTAAAGAGGAAGGTGCACAAACAAGCCCCCGAATGTCGAAGTTACAAAGTAATGCGAGCCGTAGATTCATAGATCTATGTGGACACATCTAGACCGTGGGATGTAAGGGACATTGGAGGGATTTCAGTCTGGAGTGGCGTGGCACCCAAACATCACCTAGAGTGACATGGACCCACGATTGATGTGCCATGTGTCACCCTGATTCGTATCTGTCACATACCCTATGCTCCCATTAGAATGTGGCATGTGTCACCGCCTCACAAGGACACATGTCACCCATGGCCTTTGTCATGTTTCATTCCCCTGGTGCATGAATGCTCAGAAAAAGGTTGGTGGAGTACCCAAGACTCTAGGATTTCGGGACTTCATAAATATTGGGAGGTTGGAACATTGAGGTTAAATTAATCGAAGGGCCAGACCCACCTGTCCCTGTCTTTGCGTATAATGTGTCACCAAGTGTAAGAAGGGACCCTTCGAGAGTCTGGTACTTTGGGACTCCATAGGATTGGGGTGAAGCATTGTAGATAAGCCAAAAGGCTCAAAGGCTAGAGCCATGTGGTGAGATTTTGGGCTCCTTCGAGAGTTTCATATTTTGGGACTCCGAAGGATTTTCACATAGAACAGAAAGGAGGCATTCAACACCGAAGTGTCGAACGCCGAACTCCCCTCTAGCTTATTTGTTCAATGAGGATCGAGTTCCACCATTGGATTGGATGGTGGATGGACTTCCACCATGGATGTAGGAATTTCGAGACAATACGTATGAGGTGGACCGATGTGGGCTCCACGTGGCCCTTGACTCAGGACAACTGAAGAGCTTTGGGAGGCCATAAATTGCAACCCAGAGCTCGTATTTGAACCTGGTAGTAGTCGTTAGAAAACTAAAGATGAGTAGAATAGGATGAAGACCTTAGATAGAGGATTCTATATGTTTAAGGAAATCAAAATTTTGATGCCCCATTCCTTAAAAAGGTACTTAAGGGGTTGGGTGTGTTACAAATTGGTATCAGAGCATGACAACAATACTTGGCCTACTTGGGCTCACGAAAGAGTGAAGTGGTTTTCTTTCTTAGAAAAATTTAAGGGAGAGGGAATACTACCTGTTATAAGCAAAATCTTTCCATTGGGAAAGATCCGACCTATCCGGCTGTGAAGCCAGTTACAGCCTCTTTGATAGTTTGGCACGAGGCAGAGACTACCCACACCTCAGGTGGTCCTTCGCTTGAGGCGGTATGAAGGGGAAAAATAAAGGTGAAAGACTTATAAGAAGTCTTTCTCAGGACTACCCATTCTGGGTGTTGTCCTTCCTTAATTTTCTGGATGGCCAAAATGGCCTGGGGGATGAAAGTTATGGACAATGGGATACAAACGAGCTCACTGATTTTTAGGACAATGAACTAAATAAAGTGAACAATGATTTGTTCACTTCCTTAAAGCGTTGGAAATTGTCCCAGAATGGGTCCCCGAGATAAACCGGTGTCCTGGGTAATTAACCAATGAATGACTTGAATAAAAGGGTGTGAAACAAGGGTGAAAAGGGAGCTTAAAATCTATATCCAAGTACTTTTAAATAGTTGTAAATTTCAAACAAAAAGCTATTTGAAGCTTTCAAGATAGGGAAACAAGCTCAGAATGGCTTGATACCCCCCGGGGTGACTCGTGAAGTGATCCTGGAAGGTTGTTAAATCAATAGTGGGCTGTAAAAGTGGATGAACAACCTTGTTACAAGTTGTTACAGCTATGATATAAGGGAAAGTATTCACAACTTCAATTTTGGTTTGTGAGTGAAAAAGGTGGACTGACGAAAGGTTGACTTTAAAAGTATTTTATTGGTCAATTTTTAGTTTTTATCACATGCCTTGGCCACCACATTGTTTTGAAGGTTATCTCGATCAGGCAAACACATCCCGGAACTGTGCCAACCAGTATAAGAAGAGTAGTCCTAGAAGGCCACGGTGGTTAGGTTGAAGAGTGCCCCATGCAGTTCATAGAAGCAGGGATTAGCCACTTCTTGTCACTAGTGATTTCAAGCTCTTAAAGCCGTTTGGATGGAAGAGGGATACCTGTGAAAAGGAAGAGGCTCAGGACCCCCCTAAAGAGGGTTTTTGTTGAGCTTACCCAAGCAAAGTAGTATTCCAACCGAGCTAAGCTAATCAACTCCTTGACTGTGTGGTATTAAGGAAAGACCACTCGATTTGTACTAACTAGACAACTTCCGAGGGGCTCCTGATGAAGACTCCATGGCTTTGACTCTTAATATCCTACAAAATTGAAATTGCATAAAATGAAATACCAGGCCATCCACATGGCGAGGTCACGTCTTGCTTTCACAAGCATGCCTCCTAGTTACTGAATTTGAAATCTATTTAAAACTATATACATAAAAGAAGTAAATAGATAGGTGACATATATGTCACGGCTAAATAATATGTATATATAAATATCTAAATAATATAATTTTTTGTTTTCAGTGTATGGGGCAGACTCCTGAATTGTTTTCAAGTTTTTTTTGCGGCGTTTTGCATGTATTTAGCTTGTTGATTTTGTATGGACCCTTTAGGGGCAACCACCTGTAAATTAGCAAGCGAAAAGTGATACAATGAAAATATAGCAATATTAGATAATTACAAAATGACAATTACACCATCCAACCCAAAGGAATGGGTTGAAGCTCTTTGCGAGTGACAAAGCCACCATGTGCCTGAAAGCCCCAACTAACTCCTTGTATGTGGATTGCAAATTTATTGTTTGAAATATAAAAAAATGTGATGATTACCTACGCAAGTATGAATTAGATTTTTAACATGAATTAACAAGTGGACTATGCAAACTATCTACACAAATCAAACATATAAACAATGGTATGTGTACCATAAATTTTTGGAGTGAGTGCAAGTGATAAGTAAAGTGAATATGAGAGTGATTGGGTAGATTTACCAATCAAAATGTGTGTTTTTATTTGCTTCCCTACTAGCCCTTTTGCCTCAAACAGGTCTCTAGGTGGTCCCCAACTGCTTAAGAGAAGCAGAGTGGGTGACCGGTTGTATCCTTGCAGGAAAACAACGAAATTTTAGTATTTATGCATGGAAAAACTGAAATAAATATAAAAAAAATTTACACATAAGAAGTATATAACAACGAACTAAGATGGTTGTCCTGTGGGGGGAAATTGACCAAAATGACCAATTTTCCTATTTGGGACAGCAAGGTTAATGGTAAGAAAACATAACAGAAGTATACATGACTGAAAAGATAAAGCAAACAAGTATGGACAACCAACTAAGATGTCGATTTAAGTGTTCTCCTAAGGGGCCATAGGACTCCCAGCCACTAGCTAAGGCTGAAAACAATTGAATACTTCAGAAAATATGCACTAAAACATATTAAGCAAATTGAACCAAGTTGTTAGAAGATGAAAGTAAGCAAGTTAAACCCAAAGAAGAAACAACGAACACCTAGCTAACCAATCCCTCCTGAAGATAGCTAACATAACAAGCATTTACCCCTACCCCTCAACCCTTAACCAACAAGTGACACATCTAACAAGTATCACACACACAAAGAGTCTTGTAAATTTCAGCAGAGCTTTGTTACCATATATTCCTCCCCTTTTTACAATGCCAACCCTCTTATTTATAAAGGAGAGGTGAAGGCTTAGGGTTAGGGCACAAGACACTTGTCACTTTTGGAAAAGTGACAAGTGGACCAACCCTAAAGTACTTTTGTCTTTTTACAAAAAGTAACCTTATCCTAAAGGCATCTTATCCAAAAAGAATCTTATCCTAAAAGAGAACCTTATCCTAAAGGCATCTTATCCAAAAAGAATCTTATCCTAAAAGAGAACCTTATCCAAAAGGGGATCAAATCAGATTTGACTGACCCTTCAATTACATAGTAATACATGCCAAAAAAGTAAATCATGCGAGAGTTCATATTACAAAATGTCATTTTCATAAAATGACAAAGCTTGATATGCCATATCACCATTTTCCTTGGGATTTGTGCCATCCCAAAGGGTCTTTGACTACTGTCATGTTTTGTATCTATAGGTGAGGTGGTTTAGGACAATTATCGACCATCCATGGCTGTCGGATTCACCGAATGAAGCCCCAAGGTGTGGGCAATTTGTTGAGTTTCTTAGGAGGGAAAGGGGCCTTTTGGCTTTGGTCATTGTAAGTAAGGAAATTACCTCTATTCATGAACTTTTCAGAACTTATTATACCCCCCATTTTTTGCCTATAAGTTTCCCTATGAGATGACCGAAGCATGGCTTCGATTTAGGCTTGTTTTGGCGAAGGGACCCCTTGGACCTGAAGATTGAGAGGGTATTACTCTATACCAAACATCCAAAAAAATATTCTTTACTATTCCCATGCTATATCTCTATCCTCTACATTTCCGTTTCCTTTCGTTTGGCGCAAATCTGACTCTCGATGAGTAAGATATGGCCCCGGAAAGGTAACGGACAGGAAGCCACCGTGTAACTAATCAGGGAAACAATTTGATGTTGGGGTAAATTTATTCGTGGGACACCAGAATTGATAGGATACTATAGGCCTACATACCTGTAGAATAAATTGGTTTTCCTCATCCGACCCAATTTTTCCTCGGAGACCCACAATTAGGGGCCTCTTTTCGGTGCATGGTTGTAGGGCCAAAATGAGTCCCTATCGATCTGGGACATGTCATTGAAAATTTGGGCTGAATTTGTTGAGGCTAAGGCCATGGATGCATTCTAGACTTCACCCCAGTCATTTCAACTATTCATGGGCGAAAATCCACCTCCGTACCAGGAAGTTATATGTAATCAAACAAGCCAAGGACACCTAGGGGAATTAAAATTTTAATATATAGTTCTAAACACATTTTTTAAAGTTTTATTTATAATTTTATTCATACCTTTAAATTGAATATATATATATATATATATATATATATATATATATATATATATCTACATATATATAATTAAAATACAATTAAAATTTTAATACAATAATATAAAAAATTACAACAAAAATAAAATCGAATATATAAAAATTAAAAAAATTAAACTAACACTAAAATTAAAATTCATTTTAACAATAACCACTCCCCTCGCGTGCCCTTGGTCACCCATACGACCAGGCTGAAACCTTATCAACCCACGAGATATGGAGGAGGTGGCAGGAGGGAGGAGGAGAGGGAATGGGTTGAGCGGAGGAACAAAGTGGATGCGTGGGGGTTTCAGGGAGGATGAAGGAGTGGTTGGACGTGTGGGGTGAGGAGGAGGGATGAATAGGAGGTGGTTGTGGTTCCGGGTGCATGCCAGAGGAGCAGCGCCGAGGTAAGGAGGGAGGAGCTGGTGCATTGGGGTGTGGGAGAAGGAGCGTGCAGGTGGGGAGATGGGAAATGGAGGGAAGCTTACGCGTGAGAGGGAGATATGGGAAGAGGGCGCACAAAGAGGTGGATGTGAGGAGGATCTTGGGCTAGGAATGGGCGTGGAGGTGGAGAGCTGGGCAGGGTTGCGCGAGGGCATGTATGTGAGTAGGGGAGAGGATATGGGTGTGAAGGTGGTCGATGGAAATGGGGTGTGGCTACATGCAACAACGAGAGAAGAGGAGGAGCTCGGTGGTGGCGCCTGGGTGGTGGATGGGTGGCCAACCACCAAAAAAAATTAAAATTCAAAACTTTGAGGAAGTGGGTTTTTTGGCAATAAAATGGATGGGAGGTTCTGGGTTCAAACCCCTTGCCCTCCATTTGAATTTTTTGGCAACTCTGGGAGATTTTGGGCAAAGGCAAAGGGAGAGGACTGGGGTTCAAAGCTCAGGACTTCCTAGTGACATGCCCAGGCCTGCAATCTTCAGTAAAGAACTAAGAATTTTAAATTTTTTAAAGGAGCCATGGAGGCTTGGGCCTGGTGCCCAAGAGGGGCTCAAATCCCCTCTCCTTTTCATCTTTGACACATCCACAAGCTTGAACTTAGAAACCAACAAGCAACATCACACTTGGACCAGGCAGAGAAATACCAAATTGAAGGCAAAAACACCATTTCTTCATGCAGGATCTTAACACAACCAACAAAATTTTCCTTGGCTTTTTGGAAATAGGATTGATGGATTACCTGGTTAATTGTTTGAAGATTTTTGCATGGAAGATGGCTGCCCACTGCAGAGCTACAACTGCTGTCCACTGTAGAGCTGCAATTGTTGCCATAAAAACCTCCCTTTTCTACCATGAATTCCTGTTGCAGAGCTCTCCCCTTGGCCAAACTGTCAAAATGGCTTGAGAGAGGGGAGAGGGGGGAGTCTAGATTTTTTCAATTTTACAAAAAAAACCAATTTTCCCAAAATTGCATGAGGCTACGTGCCTTCTCCCATATATCCAATTTTCTGAAAAAATTTAATAAAATTTTCCAATTAATTTTTTAATATTTCTTGGAAAAATGTGCAAGTCAAAGTTTGACTTTGACTTTGACTTTGACCCTGCTACTGTTAACTTAGCCCAAAAATGTTACCCAGTGAGACAGAGTTGGAATGAAACACAGGGCATGTCATTGGAAAGGTCTCAACGAGACCATCGAGAATATGTCATCACCAACTTGAGATAATTCCACCTCAGCCCTCAAATTCGGCCTGGAACAGTGGTCACTTAAAACGCCTAACTTGTTGGTGGGCCCACATGACACCCAATCTTGCGAAAGGTGCCAAATCGCCATACGATATACAATCGAGGCAAATGAGGTACCGTCGAAAAGGTATTGACGAGTACTTTAGGGAAGTGAAAATATATTTTTGTTATGGGGTCATTGATGATTGTCTTAGCTATTATGAAACCTTGCCATGCTGGTGAGCCCCATTTGCCTGAAATAATTGACCAACTTGTGGAAGCTCTAACCAGGCCATCCGTGGTCGGAATGAGGAAAATGAGAAGCAATTGGAAATGTATCTGAGTCTATTATAGTGTGGCATCACTGAATCTCTGATTTATAACTCTTTACCTTCCAATTTTAAACTCCAAAGCACTGCAACCAATTTGGTGTCTGAAAATGGTCATGAACTTGCGAAAGCTCGTTCTTACCAACCGAGGGTCGAAACCAAGCACAGAATATACCGTTGGAAAGGTGTCGCAGTTCCCTACACCATGTATAGGTTTTGTTTTCCTTTGAATACCAAAATATGAATAGAATCATACCAGGAAGTCACAACTATTGGTCTTGGCCATTCGGGTGTCATTGACTTTGCGTCCCTCGTATGGGGTCATACGGACTCAAAATCGGGCTCATGATAGCCCGTTGAAAATATTGTCCTGATTCCTACCACATGGAAGTGTTGTATTCCCTGAAACATGACCGGATTTCATCTTATTCTTTGTAGAAGGACCCTATCTCCAAGGGACCCGCCTAGTGATGGGCAAAGGGGACCAACATTAAAATTCTTGTAAAGTGTGTGTTTAGCTCATGAAACCTGAACCGAACAGACTTGAAATGAGGAATAAATTTCATGGGAAGGTCCACTACTCCTTGAAGGCAACCAACTGATACTTTTTCAAGGGCAGAGGCCATAGTAACTATGACCCCCGCCATTGTCTTTGACTGGAACCATAGCACCAAGGGGTGTTTATGGAGAAATAACTGTGTAAAACACCATGTTGAGCCCAGAGAAGATTTTTGGGTCAACACTACCCTACCCTATCTAGTAGAGAATGATTCATACATAGTCTTAGATGGACAAGAGAACAATCATAATACTAGTTTACCAAGTCTAAAATGAGCCTGTTGAGAGTATCACTATCGTACATAAATTATCTCCATAAGTTCATTGAGGAGAAGGATGTAGATTAAAATTCAATTGGGATTTTACCCAATGAGATTGAATCATGATAGTATGTGGCAAAGGAAGACTATCATTTATTTTGGGAAATGATAGCCAATCCTATAGGAGTGGGATTATGCTGATGGGCACTAATAACAACACTTGGATGTGAATGGATTGAAAGGATCTGTAGCAGTAATAATTATTGTTTTAATGAAGGATTAAAACTTGTATATGTTTATGATCCCTCATGATCACAGGATTGATGGAAGTGTTAAGGTCAATTTACTTGACCTATAATGAATGAAAATTGTTGCTGGAATAACCCAGTAAGCAAGTAAAAAGGAACCCTATAGATTGAGAACAACCTTCATGAAGGTAGAAGTGAAGTGACAAGAGCAAGTTCAAAAGATCATGGTTGTGCTAGGGGAGTGTGTGTTCATATTAACTTAAGGATGTGTCTATGTAGAGGAATGAGTCTGGTGACCATTCTCTGAAAAAAAGGAGAGCATGTGAAACTCTCACATTTTGAAGGGAGCTGAGAAACAAATTTTGTTTTTGGGTACATGAATTGTTGGGAAGTGTTTTTATAATCAAGCTGATAAATGAATTTGTAGAAATATGGAGTGATTGAGTGAGAAATCACAATAGCCTCCCTTTCTTGGTGGATATGAAACTAATATGCCAGAATTCCTATGGGAGGAGGTGAGTGACCTCCGCCCATGGCTGTTGTTGAACAAAAAAAAGAGTTCTAGGTGTAATGGTTAAGACTGATCTACATTTGTAGCCTATCTTATGTTTTAATGAGATTAGATAGAAAAAACTAGAACCTCTATGAAAATTTAAAAAGAAAGAGATGAACGCTCTTTCTAAGACTGATTATGATCTAAAGATACTTTGGAGTTTTGTATTAAAATACTTAGTAACTAACATACTTCGAAATTGTATTTGGGATTTAAGGAAATAGTCCAAATGTAATTAGACATTAAATGTTTTTATAAATGAGGTAAAATGGCTAATTAAATGTTGATCATAAATGTGGTAAAGGAAGTGTTGGGGCACTTCTAGATGCCCAATGGGTCATATTGACATCCAGTGGTGGATGGTAGCCATATAGATATGGTTTGGATCATAGTGAGGGGAATATAGAAAATGATTTCATTGATTGAAAGGTATGTTGATCAAGACCAATTGGAAACTAGATTGGTTGTTTTGTTACCTTGGGCATGGTTATAATTGCCCAGACTGTATTTATTAGTTGGGAAATGTTTTCATGAAATTTGAGGCAAGAGTGTTTTCTTGCTAGTTGTTATCGTATAGAAAGGGAAACATAGTTATGACTATGTCTGTTAAAATGCCAGGTGGATATCATGTGAATGACTGCAAGTTCTCAACTAAGAGGGAAGCTCATTTTTAAGTATCTCTATGGAACTTGTCATTAGAATGGTAGTAAGATCCTTGGGAGAAGGATCCGTAAGTTTGATATCTCCATGAAGGACATGGAAAGGGTGTGAGCAATGAGCTTGCATGATGAATGTTTAGCTATGTTTGTATATTCTTGAGTACATGAATTTGATGTATGTGAGCTGCAAAATGTACCTATAGTAGATACACATAGGCTTATAATTATGCATGTAATTAAGTGCATCATAGATGTAAGTTAAGAAAAAAATAAATATGTGTGGATAAATAATCTGGAGGCATAACAAAGATGCATGTTTATATTCCTTATGGAATATTTGGTAAACAACTGAAGCTAACTCAAGGTTGAGGCTATCACAAATAATGAAGGATATGTAATAAGGAAGGTTTGTTGTCACCCAATAAACCTTTCATACAAGATTAAATATATATGGTTAAGTATCGTAGGCATGGTGCACTGGTAATGGAGGTTTGTTTGAGAGGTTATGGAAGTCATAGGTTTGACTCCGTTGATTCCATAATTTTTAATAAACCATACCAATATAGGCCAATGGGAGGCTTCCACGTTGAAGCCTCTCATTGGCTTTCCTATGCCATGTGTCAACATATAATTTTCCCACTTGGATTGCACAGACTTGCCCAGTCAGTTACCAACCAATGTACTACATCACTTGTACGATCATGTGCAAAACGTGTTACCCTTGTAGTGGTGACACATGTCACCCTTTTGTCTATGTTGACGTTGAACGTTGACCTGGTTTGATTGAAACTTTGACACTCATCAATTTTGCATACGAACTCCGTTTGAGGTGATTTTTGCACCATTGGAAATTTATCGTCGAGCTCTACGTATAGATGTTGTTTTCAAGAGAATTTTATAAATTTTAATTTTTATAATTTTTTAAGCATTCTGGACCTCTTTGGATGTTTCAGATCCTCCTAGACCTTTGTGAGGATTCTTGGATCCTCCTTGATCATTCCTCTCCATTGGAATCCTTTTGGACCACCAAACTTTTTTTACTACTCAACAACTAGGTGAGGTTAGAGTTCCCTCATGAGTCACCCTTCCAATATCGATCCACTTTGATTTACTTGGTTTTACCCCTTTAATACCAACTCGAAGATATTACACATCATCTCATTGTGAAATCTTTATTCTTTTTTTTGAGAATAACATCTTCCTATAGATCGTCCAAATATTTTGGAGAAAAATCATCAACTGTTGGAACCTGAATACTTTCATCTTCATCCATAGTCATAGGAGGCTCATAAGGATTCAAATTATCAACACTCACCACTAAATACATTTTCATGTAGGTTGGTAGATCTAAACAAAAGGAACTAGTACCAATCTTCTTTAATATCTTGAATGGACCATATCGGATCAGTCTTAACTTTTCATCTTCACCTTTCATTCTATGTTTGTTGATATGTAACCATACTTCATTACCGACTTCAAACTAATGATCAACCTTATGTTTATCATGCTTTTCCTTATAATTGGCTTGGCTCTTCTCTAATTTTTCCTGTATTGCTTGATGTACCTGTTGAATTTTTTGAATAAACCTTTTAGCTTTATCTGTATCATCCTATCCATCTTCTTAACTGCTTATCCAAAAAAACATTCCATAGGTGATTTAGTCCAGTACCC